>JBBPND010000406.1:0-12260 GCA_038090655.1 Gastroboletus turbinatus | reverse complement strand
TCAGTGAGTCAATACCACGGCGATGTAATCATGTACATAGTATATCATCTACTTCTTCGACCCTTCTCACTTGTCGTTCCCCTTCCGTCCCAATTCGTTGCTCGGCATTTGTTCAGTGTAGTGTATCCTGTATAAAGTCGGTGTAGTGGGTAGCACTGTGTCCCAAATGTTGCACAGATGAGTCTGTCAATCCAAGGTGATGTAACTACCACACATAGTACAACTTCAACCCCTCCTCACCTACTTGGGTCTCTTTCTGTTTACCCTGACCCTTGCCGTTACCTTTATTTTTACCATCATCCTCGGAGGAGGATACACTCAAAGGAAATGAGATCCGGTATCGACTGCGATACTTGGGGACGTTCCTCTGATGCCAACCCCATAAGGGACTTCCATATGGGTTGGCGTTGAATAGGTCGGATAACGACCCCTCGCCATCCTCGAGCTTGTCTTCCTCTTGACTCTGCCTGTGCTGGGTAGGCTGGGTAGGAGTATCGAGGGCTGTAGGAATGTGTTGGTTACCTATGGAGCATAGCTTCCAATTGCCTACGCTTTCTTCTCCAAGGCTTTTGCAGCTTTCGGTATTTCCACGCACGCCAAAACAATGAACGATTCGAACTTCTTCGCTCTGCGTGCCCGGAAGGTCTGGTAAAGTCGAGTGACGAGGTACAGCTTCCAGAGCAACTTGACGACATGCGTGCGGTAGAATTCCGGGAGGTATACCATGTGAAGCGTAACATCGTCGTAAAGGTTCGTTTGCTTTATTTCGAAGTACTCGTCATTGACCGGATGGATCGTGCACTTAGGTCATGGTGTCGATGTGGAGAGGGGTCGGCGACGATTTTGGCCAGTAATGGTCGGACATGGCAAGCTGGATGGTGTGTGGATCGGGGATAGATGGGACTGATACGGTTGCTTTGTCTAAGTAGGTTTCAAGTGAGTGGTTGATTAATTCGGTGTGTGTTTCAAACACGTCACGCAAGCTAACCAAAAGGAGAAATTCCAAAAATGGAACAATGGTACATGTGTTCTGCCGAGGTTAGGATCAATGCTTTCTACCGACGGAATGTAGGCGTATGCCGATGTTCGACTTCTGTTCGGCATATGTTCGGCATATGTTCGGCGCTTCTAAATGTATGGCCAGTACTTCAGAATGGTTTATTGAGACTACATACCATGTGTTTTACCTATGGTGCATGTGCCAGTACGAGGACATCAATAGCCACTCTCTGTGGAGATAATCGTCCGGGAGCTAATCATACTCCTCCCCCTTCCCTTTCGTTCTCCCCATACCCTCCCTTTCATTTATACTGGATCCGGGCTCCGAACCAGATCGCACTTAGAGTCGATTCGTACTCATCACAATCTACACACATATACAATTAGAAAATGAGAAATACAGCGAGACAGAGGCTCGCCACATTCCTCAAGGTCACTTCGATCAAGATTGCGATCGAAGCTACGTTGGAATTGTCGTACATTATGCGGCTCGTGTCGATGCACCCAGTGCTCGATGAGTAAGTAACTGTTGATAGGTCGCTTCGATACCATGGGTTATCCATGTTTGGATTCGTCGCCGCTCCCACATAATCGAAGACCTCGTCCATGTACCAGCGGACCATTTGGGGTTGTTCTCCAAATCCTCCGGAACGTCGGGCAGATCTGCTATGTTGTCGAGGACCTCCCTCCATACGAACTGCTGGAGGTGAGTATGATAATAACCCGGGAGTGTTAGTAAAATCCTCGTTCCCACCTGCACGTCGACCGAACGCCGAGTCGTCGCGGGTGTAACCTAACCATACTTGGATTCAGCATCCGGTTTCAACCTTGATATCATATTATTACAGTTGCTAGCACTCAGAACCCGACGTAAACAACACCTCCGTCATTGTCTCTAGAACACCTTCTCAATTCGACATCCCACAAGTCCCATCGAAGCAAGTCGATTTCGTGTTCGACATACCTCAACCACCAACTAGCATATTGCTTGCTATCCTCGGCCTCCATGTCAAATTCCACCTGCAACTTTGATGCCAGGCGTTCTACCAGGCGTGTGGCCCTCCGGTTCCATACCCACCCGTTCTCCTGAACCTGGTGTTCCAGATCCCACATCTGCTTCCTATCCACGTTTCTCCTTGCCTCCATCCACATGTCGCTGAGGCTACGTTGCAGATTCAGGTGTGTCAACCTATCAAACACAAAGTGGTCGTAACTACAGAAGGCGGTGGTCAGAGCTGGTATACCATCTTGCTTGTGTACTTACTTCTCCAGAAATTCAGTCTCCTCCTCAGTGAATGGGCGCTTTGATGGCGCGGTCGATAGGAGGGCGTGTAGAGGTACCGAGAGCTGCATTCTGGATGTATGCGGTTTTTCATTTAGTGAGGAGGGGTCCCTCTTTTATATGTCTTCATGATGGTGGACCTTTCATTGTTCTTGTGGTCCACATCAGTCTTTTGTTATGTTGTGGAGGTGTTGTCGTGTGGAATGTCGTGGACTACAGTGCTGTGGTGTGTGGATTTCCTTTTTGTCTGGTTGTCGGTGTCTTTCTTCCTTAAGGCCAGAGCCTATCCTGCGATTCCAAGGTAAGGTGAAGTGCACGGCCACACGAGGTAGTTTGAGGTGAATTGCCCAAAGCTACAGTAAATTAGTCAGCGTCAGGATCTGGTGTTCCGAAGGTCCGGAGCGACGGTACGGTAACTATCAAGTAAGAGTCAACTCACCTCATCTGCTGCCCAGGGCGGGCGAAAACTGAGGTGTTCGGGAGTGAAGTAAAGGGTGTAAATAGTATGTGGTGGAAGCACACTCGTACCTCAACAAGTGTCAGGGAAAATGACGAGAGAGAAAGTGTGATAATATGTGTGTAAGGTACATCAACGAGCGGGAATCATGAACCTTAAGAGCGGAAGGAGCTCCGAAGTGGGTAGGCCGAACTCCGGAGTGAATATCTAGGCGTCTACGGAGTTGGCGGTATTTTGTCAGTTACAGGTCAAATAATACTAAGTGAAAAGGAATCCACCTCACTATCTGTAAGCGCGCATGCCCACGAGGAGGCTCGATGGTGTCGTTTGAGGAACTGCAACCCAGTCGAGGGCCGGGTTGGCAATACCGACACAGGTCGTTCCTGTTCCTGTACTCCCGAATTCGACATACCGGACGCACCGGTTTGTCGTGCTCACTTAAACATTTACCTCTTGTATTTTTCTCACATGATAATATCTGCCATCAATATATTAAGCTGGAAGTTCAGACGTTGGGCTCCGCTTTCACACACCTTGATCATTTCCGCCCATCTTAGGCATCAGCCGAGTTCTGGACAACTCCTGCCCTTTTAAGAGATTTCGTCATGTTACCTGTCATGTTATGGAAACAGACCTGAATGAAGATTATGAAAGTATAGTCATACGTACTACAGGGATTTGATGTGGTCCATTGGCTCACCAAGATGTAGATGCACCTGATGAGGCAAATAACACATACCAATTCTTCCTTCACCGGTTGCAGTATGTATCCCAAGTATTCACATTTATCCGACAGTTGACTGGTCTCTCCTAATGCCATACAACGTTGAAAACTCTAGGATGGCGGATGAACACACGCCGAACATACGCGGACCACTACCGAGCATTACCAAACGGGTGTTCGGCTCATGTTCGGCGCGTGTTCGGCGCATGTTTGGTTCCATTTACATATATGCATATGTCATTGTTTGGCATTGTTGGAACGGATGGTACATGAATGTTCCACGTGGCAGAACCGACAATCACAATCGCGACCACGACCACGACCACGACCACCCCCATCAGATAACCAACTATCCCCTCACCACTCTGAGAGACATGGCCCCCCACACAATCCTATATCCCCAGATTCCTGCTGGATCTTTCCCCATCGCACTCAAAGTATTTCATGGCAATGAACAACTTCCACAGCTCCCGGTGTCCGTCCGTCGCTCTGGTGACATCTATCTTGGGTTACACGACACCTGGATCATGCAATCCGGAAATTGGGTAAAGTGGGACTGTACCGACCCCACCCTGCTGGACATCGACGACGAGGAGTTCTACATCGCTCCATGCAAAGAACGGGGCCTGAAATTGGTGGACAGCGTCGAGGCACACGGGGAAAGCTGTACATCGACGAGACGTGACCTCGGGCTTGGCGATCTGGATGACATGACCACCAAAATGCAGCAAACGTTGATGAAGTGGCTTGGTATCGGGGGCAGCGAAAAGGTACGCGTCTGTTTCGTGTTTTACAATGCAAACCACCACCCACCATCCATCCACCCACGAAGGACGAGCAAAGGCAGGTCAGAGGACCAACTCCAGTAGGTGACAAATGATATACATCGACCCACACTTAAATTCCTATCGCAGAATACACTTCCAGAAGTCCGTGTACGCAAACCGACAGAGAAGCAGATGGCCACTGCGGCCACTGTGGCCACTTCAGAAAAGAGTAGGAAACGAACGGCGCAGGTACCGAAAGCGGTCGACAAAGGGAAACAGAAAGCCGAACCCGAGGCAACAATTGTGGCCACTGCAGAAACGAGTAAGAACCGAACAGCGCAGGTGCCAAAAGCGGTCAACAAAGGGAAACAGCAAGCCGAACCCGAGGCGACAATATCGACCAAAGAGGACAGAGCCCCGGTGACGAAGAAGGATAAGGGGAAACGCAAGGCTGATGCCGAGCCAGCAGCATTGAGGAAAGAAGATACCACTAACCCAGGACTCGCACTTCAGGCGCCCGTTCCACGAGACTCGAAGCGTCGCAAGAGTAAGTGTACTAGTTTGTTTACACGGTGCTACCACCTCACGCTCATACGTAGCCACGCCAATCATGCAACCCCTCCTCTCGGACATAACCTGCCCACATAACACCCCGGTTGTCGACTGGCCAAGCTTGGGTATAACGACGTACCTACCGTGGTTCAGCGACATGGTAAGGACTGGTCAACCGGACAGGGCTCGTCGATTATCGATTAACCTACCCTCGCAGGATCGCAAGACCGTCGAATACATGTCGAAGGCTCCCCGAGCACAAGACTGTGTGTACGATGCTCACCGCCCTGTGTTGGTGGAGCTGGAGTACGATGGACGAAGTACAGAAGCATTGAAGAAGCTGGTCGCAGACATCGAGAACGCCCTGTCGAATGGAACGGCGGTGTTGGTGCGTGGGTGGGAGCCAGCACCCACGCTTGACTTCACCCTGGACGCCATTCGTCTATACCGACCCACAGTGACGCAGCACATCGACGTGCAAGGTATGTCCGTTCCTATCATCGTATTACATACATCCGATCGTACTCCAGATGGTGTCAAACGGGGAAAAGAGCAGAAGAAGAAGGCCGAGGCTGATCTAGCAAACATCCATCGCAATATGACGATGGAACGATTCGTCGCTCTGGCCGACAATCCGAGCGAGTGCCTCAATCTGCTGGACCTTCCGAATTTGCAACCCGACGTTCCCATCTTCGTAAGGTAGGTTCTACCATTGTACCACATATATTTCAGAGCACTGAAGAACTCCGAACTCCGAACTCCCAGAGCCTTGTCCGACAATGTCAGCGCCAGGGCAGCGACTATGAACGACTGCCACCTCCCTAAAACGGGCAAGAACGAGGAGAAATCATTCTACGGAGTTCAGGCGATATCGGGCGACACAGAGAAGATTAGGGGATGGGACCTCATGACGCACGGGGGATTCCTGACATACCCGCATCACGACGCCTGCGGACTGTGTACATACGTTACGGTGCGATCCGGTACCAAGATATGGGGTTATCTCGATACCCCGCAAAGCACTTCCGCAAAGGTGAAAGAGCTATTCCTCGCATGGGACGACGTGTTCATGAGGACTGCGAACATGACGATCCCCAACAGCCCTCTCGGGGTGGTGACTCTTCAGAAGGGCGATACCTTGTAAGTCACGTTTTACTGACTGTAACTCGGTCTGATAACGTGTTCACCTCACGCAGGATCCAGCCCCCGGGTATAAACCATATGGTTTATACGCCTCAGAATGGGGTGACGTCTGGGGGGCACTTCCTGAACTACTCAAGCATGCACCTCACCGAGATCGCACTCGCCTACGATTCCTCAGCACATCCAGGAGATGGCGTCGACTATCGCGGGCTGCTGGCCACCAATGCGTCCCACCCCTCCGTCCACCGGTACGTCACATGGATGGTGTTGGGCCTTCCCATCATCGCACAGGACACGTCGAGTAAGTCATGTGTCGCAATCATTTACCTGCGTCGTCACTGACCGGTGGTGTACCAACAGGGACGTTCTTCAAGAGGTCCCTTGTTGGGCTGATGTCGTTATTTGGACATATGGAGGACCGTGTGACCGAGGATGACGAGAGGTACGCGCCGTCCCTGAATGCGACAGACGCTATGGCGATGGAAATAGCGGCGGAGCGCAAGGCCGCGATGAAAATCGTGAGCAAGCTGAAAAGGGGGCTTGGGGCCAGTGGTGCGACCACGGAACGTGCTTGGGGTGCTTGGTGGGACCCAGGGAGTGTGTCCGACATAAAGGCCATGTTAGCAGAATTCGCAAAGTAGCAATGAGGTTACAGAGTCGCTTTGTATTTGTAATATTTTATCTAGGCTATGAACGCCCAAATCCTCGTGTGTGTTACTTATAACGCTCTCTACCATTGCAACGAGGAGTGCATGGTGCGCCGAACATTTGCCGAACAATTATCGAACATTAGTCGAACATAAATCCGTCATGTTTGGCGTATGTTCAGCACTGTGCAACAACCACTGATACACCATTCCATGCCAATCCTGGGAGTCGAACATTCACCGCACATTGCCGAACATAAATCTGAGATGTTCGGCGCATGTACAGCACGCACCATTCCGTGCCAATCATGGGTGTCGAACATTTGTCGACCATTTCTCAAACATAAATCTGACATGTGCGCCATTCCGTGGCAATCGTGGGTGCCGAACATTTGTCAAACATCTGCTGAACATTCTTCAAACATACTACCTGCTTTTTGTAAATAGGTCAGGGTATGCCATGTTCAGTTTCACTGATGTGGAAAGTCATCACAATAATCCCCTTTAGGCCGCAGAGGGTTTTGGTACGCTTTGGTACGCTTTTTGGGTATACTCTCACTACACATTTGACTACACATTTTGTACACATTTACTACGCTGTTTATAGACAACTTACACGTTGGTGCTTTTTAATACTTGGTAGACCAAGTAGACTTTGGTAGACATCAAGTACACCTTTGCTACACTTTTCTGTACACTCGGTGTCGACACTTTTTGGTACACTTTTGATACACATTTGCTACGCCTTATTGGTACACCTTTGTCTAGACTTTTGGTACACTTTTGGATGGCGACGATGGCGAAGGGCCCAAAGGGGAATCGTCGGGAGATAGCGAGGAAGGGTTCGTGTCTGGAATGACGGTTGTGAGTGACGTCATGTGTATTTTATCGAAGCACCGGATGCTTCGATCTGAATTTACCTGTCCGATGTAAGTTATTTCGTTGATGATATTGACGTTTGATGCTGATGCGATGTGTTATCTTATGTGTCGTTGTTCTTGATCGGATAGATGCACGGAGATCTTGTGAGTGACACAAGTTATATTCCATTTTGATGATATCAGTACTGACAGTGTTAACGATCTGTACGTAGGTTATGCGCTACGTCGATGAACGGTCCGTGCGGACACCAATTCTGCGCGATGTGTCTTGTAACGCAATGGGTTGAGCGGATTTGAGCGGACGGTCGCCAGGCGCGGTTCGAGTGTCCTGTATGTCGACAAGGACTGCCTGGTATCGTTGATCGAGGAAGCCGCGCGCTTCAGAACATGCCGTTTCGCGAGGATCGGCGAATACAGTGATTAATCAAAGGTATCAGCGATGATATTACCAGAGGGTTTGAGAGGTATGAAGCTGATGTGAGGCTATTTGCCGGGGATGAGGGTCGAGAGCTTGCGGATCAGTGGAGGAACATGGTATTGTACCGAGATCAGTGGGAGGGGTGAGTTTCATGTTTGTTGCGAGGATCTTTGATCTAATGATGTGATCTCACATGACGATGTAGT
This sequence comes from Gastroboletus turbinatus, assembly GCA_038090655.1. Lineage (NCBI taxonomy): Eukaryota > Fungi > Basidiomycota > Agaricomycetes > Boletales > Boletaceae > Gastroboletus > Gastroboletus turbinatus. The sequence goes on along the minus strand of JBBPND010000406.1, from coordinate 4,184 downwards.
GTCAACAGACAACTGATGAAACGATTTTCGCGTTTCTGGATCGAGCTCGACTCCAACACGTTGGCGATGCGCGCAACACAACATTTCAAAATCATCGCTGCGGGTGATCCTGAAGGACGCGAGAGAATGTTCATACCGCGCTCACCGTCACCGCCTGCTGCGCAACGTCGTTCTAGGGGAATGGGGAGTGTCCGTGCACACGGTACTAGAGGAGATCGCGGTCGGCAGAGCATGAGACAACCCACCATCAGGGAAATAATAGAAGTATCTTCCGACTAGCGACAATTTCTTGTAATCCTATTGTATGTATATGCGTATTCTACAGCGCAAATTGAAGTGTAGGCACATTTGCGCATTTAGCGGATGGTTTAGTTAGGGGTTAGTGCACATGAAACGCATACCAAAAGCGTACTCAACATATAGTCAAAGTGTACCAAAGTTACCCAAAAGGGCGTACTCGATGTGTAGTAAATGTGAGGACAAAGTGCTCCAACATCGTTTAGGCAAATGCGCACCAAAAAGCGTAGTCAAAATGTACAAAAAAGCGTAGGCTAGTCAAGGCGCACCACGAGCGTTACAAAAATCGTAATGAAAAGTGTACAAAAAGTGTACAAAAGTGTACAACAAAGCATAGCGAAAGTGTACCAAACAGCGTAGTCAGAATGTAATGTATTCAAGGTGTAGTCAAGGTGTAGTGTAGGGTAAGCTACCGATCCCATACACAATTCGCTACACACATGTTAGACCCGCCGAACTTGCCGAACATCACTAAGGTAAGCTACCCAATTCGCTACACACACGATCAGACCCGCCGAACGTGCCGACTTGCCGAACTCACCGAACTCGCCGAACATGGCTACAACTGCTCCGTCCACTGTCTACGTAACCATCCACTAGGATATACGATACATTACTCTACCGCCTCATATACACATCCTCCATTACGTGTGTAGACTGGATAGACCTGCCGAACTCGCCGAATGTCTCCAAGGTTACCCCATGTGCTACTCGCTCGTATACAATTCGCGACGAACATGTGTGGACGTACCGAACGTGCCGAACATCACAAGTCCTGCTATGTACAAATGTCGCTGGATGCCGCCGAACCTGCTGAGCATCAATAGAGGTACTTACATATTATGGTACATGCCTGTTTAGACTTCGCTAGGTGCATGGGTACACATGCCGAACCTGCCGAACAACTGGAACATACTGCACATTATACTTCATATGCATGTACACTTCCAAGTACGCAGGTGTGGAGGTGCCAAACTCGCCGAACATCGCCGAACATTGGCTAGGACTACTGCCCATTACAGTACAAAGTCACTACCATTGTACACCTTCATGCTCTACAAACCCCAATTGTTCGTGTCGGCATGTAACACGTGTGGCATTGATGCTGATCTGGGAACAAAACACAATTAGCCGAGTCGATGGTGGGTTGATGGTAGTATCGGGTATGCCCATTTGGAACAATGGATTCCCACGGAGCTGGAGCTATAAAATATTTACAGCGAGCATCTGGACATCTGATCACCCCACACATCTTACCACATCACACACGATGAACTATCACACCTTCCCCTCCCAACGACCCAACGAGGACACGTTAGTAGCTGGCATCGATGCCACCCTCGAAGAGCATTACAGGACGATGCCGATGTCGACAGGCATGCTCGTGCTGTATCGGACGACTCCAGGCGGTACGGAAAGGCAGACAGTATTCAAGCTTCCGTGGGTATACGAACGACCACTCAGCCAGCTTCTCTTCCGGAGATATGCCCTCGCCACAGTCCTGCACTACGAGTCCGAGCTGCGGATCGAACCACAACAGCGAAGGGTGGTTCTGGCACAGAACTTCCTCCATCTAGACACCATATGGAGGCGCCTCGAGGATGAGTGCATCAACGCACGCAACACGGGACCCAAGTGGCGGTCTCACGACTTCGACCGCTTCATCGCCACAGAGGTCCTGGTTCGGCGCCACGAACCAGTTTATGTCAGTCTCTACCGCCGCCGGCGCAGCGAGAACATGCCCAACATCAGCCTGGTTTCACTCGAGGATTTAGGTGAGTACACACGATTAGTCACATAGCCTTTACATCACACCACTTATGTCAATCAGATTGGACTGCGTACCAGGACGAGGTCAAACGGCTGCGACATTTCTTCGGCACCTTCGAGGGTTCGGACACCTCCACATTACCCTCAGTCGGCGTCGCCAAGGAGATCCTGGCGGAGGCGAGGGAATGGTACGACGATACGAATCGTCCATTAATCGGTCAGTTATTTGCCGTCTTCATATTCATCTTACTCTGACAATGGTCAAGACGATCCATATTCATCGCTATGGGCAAGCAGGAAATGGGAGCCGAAGGACCCATTTGACCCGGAGGCTGTGGGTGACAAGGCTGTGGACAACGAAGCGATGGATGAAGGACAGGACAGCGAGGATGAGGGGGGCGATGAGGAGGATGCACAGACAGGGGACAGCGAGGGAGATGAGGAGTCAGAAGCTGGTGAAGAGGAGGAGGAAGGAGAAGAAGAAGAAGAAGAAGAAGAAGCAGTGGTGGTGGTGGTGAGCAGGCGAGCAGGCGAGGGAAGCAGTGGTATAGGGGCAGGGCCATCCAGTACGTTTCCCATGATATTTCCATGTGCGTGACCTCTGACCACACATATAGCGTCGGCCATCGCGTCGCAGCCTCCTGCCATGACCCGTACAGCGGCGGCGAGGATCAAGCGCAACCGTTCGGAAAGCAGTAAGGATCACTACTCTAACTATCCGGATCTGTATCTAATGCCATTCATGATTTCCAGATGTTGCTGCAGTACGGTCCCCCCCTCATAAGAGGCCGATTGTCACGTATGGACGCCCACGTAAGTAAGGTAGTTGACGCTGATGTAGCATACTCCTGTCGTTCTTCCAGCGCGTGTAACAGTCGTTTGCAACATGCAACCTCGATATCCATGTGTCTCTTTGTGCAGTGGGGGTAGAAGCTTTGATCGCGTATGCACTGGGACTGGGACTATACATCGACACCCATACACAAATGTCGGTAGTACCTCCACTAAAAATAGACACAATGACCATGTAATTGCATTCGTGATCGCGAGCCTCAGTACATACGTGTGGTTGATTCACCGAACCTGCCGAACATCATGTCTGAATGCGTTCCCAGAGATCTGTGCACATTCACTTGCTGCATATAGACCCGCCGAACCTGCTGAACATAGCTGCAAGGGATGGATGACTACCTTACACGGTACACGACACACGACACACGACACACGACACACGCATGAGCCCTCGGAACCTGCTGAACATTACTAAATACTACACGCGTTCAGTCACTATATACATGTACATTTAACATCCCCTGGCCGCCATCTACTGGCCAAGGAGTTTTGCACTCATGGGACTGTCATGCGGCATCGAGTATTCGAGGGGGTCAATGGGAGCAAGGACGGTAGAGGGGCCAGCTACATCTATCCCAACAGTCAGCCATGTATATAACCGGTAATCGATGATGAAGTGATCGTGCCTTTCATTACCACGTCGCCCTCGGGCTGGTGCACCTGTAGCCCCACCACCGCTGTGGCAAGTTCCATCTCGACGTCTGTCTCCTTTGCCTTGCCCTTGCCCTTTGCCTTCCCTTTCCCCTTTGCCTTCCCTTTCCCCTTTCCCTTCGCCACCGCCTCTGTCCCTACCTCCTGGGTCGACTTCTTCTTCTTCACCATCCCCTGCTCCTTCTCCTGTCCACTGCTGTTTCTATTCGTCGTCTCGCTGTCCTTCTCCTTCTCCTTGCCCTTGCCCTTGCCCTTGCCCTTGCCCTCCGTTGTCTCCTTCCCCTTCCACTTCCCCTTCCCCTTCCCCTTCTCCTTCTCTGTCTCCTTCTCCTTCGGCATCTCCGTCTCCTTCTCCTTCCCCCTGCGCTTCCCCTTGGTTTCCCCCTGCGCTTCCCTCTCCTTACGATTCCCTCTCCCCATCCCCTGTCCCTTTACAAGGTGTGCAGGTGCCGTGTCTGGGTCGGTGTCGCCCTCAGCATCTCGCTCGTCGTCTTCGATGGCGGAGATGAGACCTAGACCTGCGGTACCCTGTACCAGACGTTCTGTACTCCCTAGGTTAGATTAGCGTGTGTTCCTATACGATGTCACAAGTACCTACCTGTAGTCCTACCCTT
>JBBPND010000405.1:0-12288 GCA_038090655.1 Gastroboletus turbinatus | reverse complement strand
GCACCCCAATCCGACAGCACCTGGTGTGTCAGGATCTGGAAACAATTGGGCACTGGGCGCGGCGGCCTATATAGCTTGTTGGCTGGTTGGGATCTTCATAGTGTTTGTGCTTTATGAATTTGTTTACTCCTTCTACCGTCGATGGCGCGTTAGTAAGTGCCTCTCGTCCCCGTCCTCGTGGAGAACCTCTGACTGAGACTGTTCCAGAACGACCGCGCATCATTCCCCTCTACTTTTCGTCCTCTGCGTTCAGCTTTACCTCCATGACGTCGTACACGAACTTTTGCTTCATGCAGTACATCCGATACTCGGCCTTCTTTGGGGAAAACGGTAGCCTCCGTGATGGTCTCGCCGAAACGTTCTGGTTTTATTCACAGAACTTGCCCACCGTCGCGCTCCTCTTACCTCGAGCAGGTCTCTGCGTCGCATTGCTCTTGTCGTACACATCTGCGAATCCGGAATACGTTGGTTTGATCGAAGCTGGCTTCAATGGTCGAGATACGACCTTCTTCCGTGCGTCTAATGGCACGTTGACGGATTACGCCCGCGGCGTCTTGTACGCCAATGCTGCGTGGACAGCATGGCGTACACTCGTTCTCTTCATCAGCTGGTATGTCTGCTCTCACCTCGACTCGTACCTCGCTTACCCTCATGACTATCCAGGATCGGCCTATGGATCTTGAGCGGTCAAGGCTGCGCGGGACTCTGTGGTCCCCGTTTTAGATGGGAGGAAGAAGATCGCGAAAAGACCTTTTCGGTTTACAGTGATGGCGCTGAGGATGTCGATGCGCTTCCCTGGAGCTGGAGGACGTGCACATGTCTGCGCATCCAAGAAGCATTTGATTTCTGCCTCACGGTCAAGCCGCCTGCGCGGTGGAGTACGATCATGGCGAAGAAAGAAGAAGCAGAAGGGGAGGAGCTACCCGGTGTACAGATCACGCCAGCCTTTGAAGTCGAGCAGGTGTTGGCGGCTGTAGGCTTACCCTCTGTTCCGGCGCTTGCGCGCAGAGGTGCGCTTTCGGAGGACTTGTTTGCACATCCACGAATGGGCGACGAGGCGGGTGTTGCGCCTTCGCCGTTGCCCGAGTTGTCGGATATCATTCCCAAGGTGGTCAAGCGATCGTCCAAGGATCGGGAGATCGCAGGTCCTTCGGCGCCGTTGATGAAGTTGCCGTACCCGTTCGCGGCGTATGGTGCCCAGGTGTCGTCCAAGGATCAGATACCGTTCCCACCTTCCCCTGGTTCGCGGAAAGAAAAGCGTAGATCACCAATCTCGAGCGCCTCCGAGGGTCGACGATCTATGGAACCCAAGCAAGTAGAGGAAGAGGCCGAAGAGAAAGACGTCGAAGAAGAAGAAGAAGAAGAAGAAGAAGAGGAGGAGGAGGAGGAGGAGGAGGAGGAAGTGGAAGAAGTGGAGGGTGTGGAAGAAATGGAAGAGAGCAGTGAAGCCCACCCACGCACCTCTGGCTCCATGTCTAGTCTTGGCCAGCCCATCCACTCCCGTTATCCTTTCCAATTCCGTCGCCCGCACGCCCGCGGCGCGTCCGTGTCCTCGAGTGCCATGACACATTCTACCCCTCAAAAGGACACCTCGCCCTCGTCGAATTCGCGCTCCGCGCATTCAAGATCCACAGGGTCGACCGGGAACGGAGAGACGTCGTCTGAATCGCCCATGTCGCAAGCGCTCAGTGGCTCCGTGATGTCGAGCCCCACGTCTGGATACGGTAGTCCGATTCCTATGCCGCCTCGTCATCCTCAACCCGGTCGAGGACGTGCCCGCGCTGGAACTATGCCTGCATTCCCATCCTCGCCTTCGCCAGTCCTGTTCCCAGGGCGGATCCCTCCTAGGATTCGTACTGACAGCGAGGCCACTGATCACATGCCAGGCGGCTACGAGTCTTTCTTGAGCGAAGAACAAGACGAAGACGAAGAGGTCGACGATGTAGAAGAAGAGCCCCAGATGATGGAGCAGCCCGAACCAGAGGGACCCCATGAAATGGCAGAAGGCGAAGATAGCGTGGGTTTACTGGCCGTTGTCCCGCGCAGTCCACGTTCGTCCAACGTAAGCAGCCGACGTCGACGTGGACGCCGCAGCTCACAATCTGGCTCGCATTCGCGATCAAACTCGGTATCTTCGAGGTCTAGAGCCGGCTCTGCCGTGCGCTCGCGCGCGCAGTCGCTCATCCAAAGTCTGGGGAACGCATCGCGGTCGTCGGTCGAGCTCGTCCAGTCCATGCGTAGCCGTGCCAATTCGTCGATGGCAAGACTCGAGGAAGACATGGTCTACACGTCTGATTCGCGTTCGCATTCCGGGAGCGCATCGCATGCGAGTAGCAGTCATGAAAACTACACTTTCGGACAGCCGATGTTGTCACCGATGCGTCGGGCGTCGTCCCAGGGCCTACGCACAGCCGCCTCGACCATGTCCATCTCGGCGCCGTCGGAGGCTACGACCTCGCGGTTGACGGCGCGTCAGGAATCGCGGTCACGCGAACGTGAGACGGAGAGAGCGGGGATCGCTATTCCTTCACCCAGGAACGACGAGAGTCGACCGGATATCAGTACCGCAGCGCAATCCTTCATCACTGCGCCAGCAACGATCTCAGGGACGTCCGAGTCGAGCGGGCCAGTACCGTCGAGCTGGGCGGACGCGACGCACATGGTTGACAGACCGGACGCGACCTGGCGACCTATATGAGCGGCCTCTTTTTTCCTTTTTTAACCAACGACATCCGCATCTACCCCAATCTCGTGTTTCCGTCATGTGGCGTGCCCCCGCATTCTTGGATATGAACGGTCATACGGACGGTCGGATTCAGACTTGCTAGCCTATTTTTCTCCTCTTCTTCATCGTGAACGTGATTTGCATTTCTCAGAGCATCGTATTACTAACCTTATCCTTGCAATCCATCTCATTCTCATTACCATTTGTCATACATTTATTTCTTCATCGCACACAAGTCACGTTTTTACTTTACTTTTTTTTTTTCTCTTTTTTTTTCTCCTCCTTGTTTCTCGAGCCTTGACATGATTTCTCCCTTGCACTCTAGTCACCGTTTTATTTCTGTTGTCGATGTTACATGCATAATAGGTCGTGTTCATGTGCCATGCCGACACGGTAATACCACACCTGTTACTCAAACCCTGGTGCTAGAGCTGTCTGAGCAAACCCGGAAACTAATTGGTGAACATACGTACAGCCCACTCGAGTCACGATCGTAGGCCGCATCTGAGAAATTCACATGGTCCTAACGAATCCATGTGGCGGCTCACGATTGTTCCAGAGCTAGATCAGCCAAATCACACTTGCACACCTCCAATACATGTGCACCTTGAAAGAATTCCATATACATTCCATTTTTTTTTTCCTATCATCGTCCTGGATAACCTCCCGAGTCTCCTCAGACCTCCAAGAAAAAAAAAAGTAAAGAAGGAAAGGAAAGAAAAAGAAAAACGTCATATCGTCATCAAATTGATATATCATCAATACAAGCGAACGAAAGAAGAGAAAGAAAGAAAGAAAAACCAAAAGTAGAGGAGTAATGGACGTCGGGGAGAGTAAATAAGTACGTGTACGTTGTAGCGATACGAGGAAAACCGGGACATGTACCATAATGTCATACCTATACCATCTTGTTTCTACCCAGATCAGTCACGAGGAGGAGTTGATGGACGCGCCATGGAAAAACTATGAAGCGAATAAGGGATGAGGAGAGAACGAGCGAGCGAGAAAGAACAGTAATATATAACAGATGTACGGATGGAAAGCATATTATCGCCGCCAGGGGTCGTGCACTGCAATGAGTGATTCAAAAAAAAGGGAAAATGAGAAAAGGGAAAAAATGAGAAAACAAAGAAAGTGGGGGAACTAAAACGAGATGAAACGAACGAAAAACCGCATCACAGCTTGAGCTCAGTCAATACCCTCCTCGCCAACATCTGGTACTGCCACCCATCCCCGCCCGCTCTTCGAAACTGAATCCCGTGGAGCGGCAACCATGGGACCTACAGACACAAGATGCGTTATCAGTACGCTGAATGACAAAAGTACGCCAACACCCACCTTGATAATATTGATCTCAAAGCGAACCGACAACGAATTCGCACCTATCATTTCAAACACCTCTCGGTCCACTTCACCCGTGGGGAGTGGTGCTAGAGTCGGTCGTGGCGTTTGTGGTTGCGGTGGTACCTGGATCTGCGGCCCCGCAACAAAATCCCTTGGTATTGGTGGCAAGACTTTGCTCTTGGTCGGCGAATGCGGTCGCAACTCATCCAAAGGCGACCCCACCGTCGTCGTCGTACCGTTCACCTCCTGGTGCCGCGACCCGTCGGCAAGAACCGTATGCGCCGTCGACGACACGTTGAAAAACGACGACGAGCCACTGCTCGGCGTCGCACTCAATGCTGTCCCAATCGAAGGTCGATGCGGAAGATCCTTTTCTGGCGTTGTCGATTCGGGCTCCTTCTCCTTGATACTTTCCCGATCACGTGACTTGACACCAAAGGAGAGTTTCGAAGCTTTCTTGACCAACGAGCGAGTTTTGCCTGTTTCGTTAGAGCCTGATGATCCGCGCCGACGATGGTTGCTAGGGCGGGACTGTGCGCTCTCAGGGACAGACGAGATGTCTATAGACGGTATGTGAATGCATTCGAATCCGCTCTTGGTTTCGCGGTATTGGACTTGCATCCGATCCAGCACCTTCTTGATGTCCGCCTTGAGAACCGAAGGTTGTTTCGTCGACGTCGTAGAGACGCTGTTCAACGTGTCGTTTCAGCGTTGCCGACCATAAAGAGAAAAACTCGGATACCATACCTGAACAACCCTTTCAAATGAACGGGTTTGAAGTCCTTGTCCGCGTGGGGAGCATCCCTAAAGCTCTCGTCCCGCGAGTCAGACGTCTCATGCTCAGCATTCTCCTCGACTTCCTCTGTGCGCCCGAACTGGCTCACCGCCACCGGTCGTCCACTGCTTGTTCCATAGCCCGTCGAAGGTCGTCGAACTCGGCCAATAGTACCACCAATACTTGGGAGCAACGCACCCCCCGTACTGCTCCGTCGTTCATGGCGTATCGCCCGGCCCTGCGGATCCAGGATCGTCGCCGCCCGCCGATGCGTATGCGAGAACGGCTGACTCTGACTCGCAGACAGTGGTGGCGGCGAAAACGTACTCTGCCGCCGACCCTCCGACTCTGCACCACTCTTCTCACGAAACATGTCGACCGCGTGCGGTCGCTTCTCCGCCTCCGTATCTGTCGCAGCCTTGAGTGGTACACCCCCCACAATCGTTGTTCGCTTGCCAATACTCCCTTGTCCCCGTTTCCCATCTTCCCCGCGCGCACCACCGCCCAATAGCGTCCCGAACCGCTTCACGAGCGTCGCACCCGCCGAGAGGGGACCATCATGCATACCCCGATCGTCCTCGCCAGCAATCCTCTCCTTGGCTGTCGCGAATTCGCCAACCTCTGGGCCAGCCGTATGGGGCATTTGTATATCCTCTGCCAGTTCGTCCACGGGTTTTTCCGTCCCTCCAAACACGCCCAAGCCACGCAGAGCCGTCGGACGTTGGCTGAGACTGTGACTGCGACGATGTGTCGACGCGGGTGGTGCACGAGGCAGGGCTGTGCCGGTGGTGGGTGTTGTTGGAACGGCAGAGACGTCGACCCGCTTCGTTGGTGGTTGTGGCGGTGGCGGCAGCCCAACATCACGCGCCCTCGGTTGCCCATGGAATGTCGCAGCCGTAGGCGACGCCGTGGCATTCGTTGCATCGTAGGACATGCCAGAGTAGTGCGACGTTTCTGGTGCTGGCAAACGGGGAAGAGGCATACTGTAGTCAGGCCTGGCGGAGACAGGCGCCAGTGATTGTGGTTCTCGCTTGGCGGGGGCTTGCCCCTTGGCGCCATACGCATTCGGGATAGCCTCGTCGATGGCGGGTACGCCAGGAACGGCACCGGATTGGATGGATATCTGAGAACTGGCAAAGTGACCGGGGCCATACACGCGTTCGCGCTCGAGCTTCTCCCGAGCGAGGTAGTACATGGAAATAAGTGGATGGAACCCACGCGTAGGATCCGCAGGTTCGCGACCGGCATCAACGATCGAGAGATGCGATTGGGAGTTGGGTGGGGAATGGGATGGGGTCGTTGGTGGTGAAGAAGCGGGCGAAAACAGCTTCCGACGGTAAAAGTCGAACCCTGAGAACCGTTTAGATTTCTTGGATGGGGTCAAACTATCCTTGTGAATGTTGGACGAGGAACCGTCAAAGGAGACAGCGAGAGAGGAGTTAGAAAAGGATTCGCCCCAGCGACTGCCGTTTCGACCTCGCTTCCTGTCCCAAGTGGCGATGGCGCGAATGTAGGCTTCAGACTCCAGGACTGCGACCAGCTTGCGCTCAATCTCCTCTTCAGTGCCAAATTCGAACCCCTTCATGCCTCGGACGACCTGCCGGTCGAGGTCGTCTACACGAAGAGGTTCCCGATGGACGAGATGAGAGTCGGGTGGTCCACTAAATCCACGAACCATCCATGGGTGCTCAAGTACCTCGGCCAATGAGGCACGTGCCGCAGGATTGGTGACGAGCATCCGCGATAACAAGTGTTTGCATTCTGCCCATGGGATCAGCAACGACCAACGTTCCAATGATATCGACTGGACGCACCAGCACTCAACCAGACTGGATACTCGACAAATCCACGCTTGATCTTTGCGTGCAACGCTGGCATGCTCTGATCGTCGAAGGGAACCTTGCCACAGACAAGGACATAGAGGACGACGCCAAAACTCCACACATCGACCTCGGGACCGGTATAAACTTTTGCGTTCAATAACTCGGGGGCTGCAAAGTATAATGAACCGCAGAAAGTAGAAAGACGTTCGGCGGGGTCATATAAATTTGAGAGTCCGAAATCGATAATCTTGATATTTCCGGTCTCTGATATAAGTATGTTCTCGATTTTAAGATCTGATGGAAGCGTGAGTGAATACGAGGCACGTGGAAAAGTAACAAGAAGAGACGCACCTCGATGAACCACATTATTGCGGTGACAATAGTCAAGTGCACTGCCAATCTGACGAGCAAACTTGCGTGCGACACGTTCGCGCAGTCGACCGTGGCTGATGATGTAGTCGAGCATCTGACCGCCGCTCACGTATTCGAATACCATGTAATAATGATGTTGATGGATGATCATTTCGCGCATGCCGCAGATATACGGATGGTGCAGAAGCATGGATAGAGCGGCTTCGCGGATGGTTCTGATCTCCTTGGAGGCATCTTTGGAAGCCTGCTTTGCGATAGCTTCTGGAGAAGCATTTGAGCCGTTGGGAAGGGATGTGGAAGGGTGCACACGGGGAAGTATTTTTATAGCGAGCTAGTGGGGAAACGAAATGCAACAAGGATGAGCGAGACGCGGGCAGAGGGGTGTTCTGAAGATAAAGAACCTTTTCTTCCGTGACATTATGAATCGCGAGCTTGACTTTGCCCATGCTACCTGCGCCGAGGGTCTTGGTAAGGGTATAGTCGCCGAGGACTCTGTTTGCGCTGCGGGACTGTTTGGATGTAGAGCCATCTCTGTGCTGGCGGTGTTTCTGGTCGGACATGGGCTGCTGTCTGTCGCGATCGGAAGAGCTTGTTTGTGGGGACGTGGTTAAGGACTGCGGGGGCATAGAGACGGGCCGAGGTCTGGGGGTCAACTGTGTCCTCGCGGACAGTGCGGGGAGAGGGCGTGGGACAGCCGTCGCCGCTGAGGTGGATGATGGGGAAAGTGTTGTTGTTGTTGTGGTCGTCGTGGTCGCCGTCGTTGAGGTCGCTGGCGAGGACGGGGAGGGAGGAGGATGAGAAGTGTTGTAGGATGGATGTGGCTGAGCAGCACTTGCCACCACAGCCGAGCTAATGGGCAAGTCAAACTCGAACCCTCCTTGAAATACCCCACCATGTGACGGCGGAATGTTCGAGCCATTTTCCTCAGCAACTTGCCCCAACACCGTCGCGACAGGTCCTGGGTAGAACGCCGCCATCGTCGTGGACGATCCTCGCGCCAGCTTTGCCGCCGTTGACTAAGACTCTCTGGAAAGGCGGTGCGCTCAAATCAGGGCCAATAAACTCCCAGGAATAGTCCTCAAAACTCTCGTATACCCTATTTTACCCTCTCTTTGTCCTTCTGAAAAATGCCTGACATTTCTTCCCTGGGTCTCCTCTGGCCTGTGCCCAAGACCCAGCACTGCACCCCGAAATGATGTCCTTGCTGCGGTACATCAAATGCTGAACCTCGCGCCCCAATCCAGCCCAATAATGCTAATGCGGAACGGAATCGCACCCGTCGGAGTCGCTGTCCGTCTCGGTATCCACGCCAACAAGAAAGAGTTTATTTGTTTGCCCGAGGATGACTCTGTTTGATGTTCACAGCCCACCTCGTGCTCATGAGTCTCGGGTGAACCCGTGGACACCCCCATCCTGGGTCATCCAGGCACGCTCCCAGGCGACGGGCGCCAATCATTGATGTCATTCTCCCTTCATGCTCTGACATGTGCCCCAAAGGTCACGACGGACGCTCTTCCAGGCGATCCAGCTGCTACTCCCACGGAGGTATAATTCTCTACTGCAATACCTAGATGTCTCCCCTCGTTCTTTAATGGAACACAAGGGTACAGCACCCTCATCTCCAATCCATCAACAAAGAACCTCATAACACAGCGTTGATATCTCAACCCCCCGTCATCACCAGGGAATCTCTTTTCCTTGATGATTGTAAAACTTCCCAGCATCGGCCGCTGTCGCGTTCGTAATTACGCTTAGTACCGCTTGACGCTTGTCTTTGGCTCCAAGATCGCCACAGGTCCACCCATCTTCGTCTTCACCCACCCAGGATCGACTAACAATAAATCCGGTCGCTCCTTTGCTTGCTATCCATCAAGGCATCCATCAAGGCACGTCGACGATTCAGTATGCGCTACTCACCAACATGTTCAACACTACCTTGCTGATGCTGTAACTTGTCGATGGGGGCCACAATCGCGCCCAATGCTCGTCAGGTTTACAATTACCTCTTCACTTCCCTCAATCGCCGGTAAGAGGTATCTCGAGACCAACGCCGGACTCATCACGTTCGACACGATCTATATCGCCGAACGTTTCGGTTGGAACGTAAACGCAGTGTCCGGCGCGAGATTCTACCATCAAGAACAAGATAAATTAATATCACGGTTTAGATCAATCAACACATTCATATCTCCGCATCGGAAGCAAAATAAGCAAGACGAACCACAGCAGCATCGTTAATCACATAGTCGAGACCTCGTCTGTCCAGGATCCAAAGCACTTCCGCTGTGTCAGCTTTGATGCTCTCGTTGTCTGTCACGTCGAGCTTGATAATACGCAGTTTACCTGGGCCGGAAGACGTCAAGCCTCCCAACTCCGTCGCAATGAACGGCACGAGGCAAACACAGTGTGCCACGGAGATTAAAGTAGTTGCCGGGTCACCTCGCGAAGCCCCGCGCAATGCGGAGGTTTGGCATCAGTAACAGCCATCGCAACACCGCTTGGTGGGAACGATGTTCACTCATACTTACCCGCCGCCATAGACGGGGCAGACTGCCTGGCCTGCAGAATATCAGAACCGGGGTCAAGGAGATGACTTTGAAGATACGCACATAATTACTCCACACTTTGGTCGTTCTCCCACACGGAGTATTAAATATTGTACAGCGTCACTCCACTTGGGAAAAAACTCCTTGAGAGTTGAGAGCGGGATCTCGTTCGAATACCGAGCCTACCTGTCACGTGACTGAAATCTTCTGCCTCCAAGTTCAATTCGAAGATTTCACATTTTGTTCTGTGTGAGGTTTCTTGTGGGTGCGTCATCCTAGTAAGAGTCGGGTAGGTGAATCATCAGAGAACAGAATCCCGGCTCTAACAGTCAAACTTAGTTGTCCAATGTCATTGAGCACCCGGCGGGCAAAGGGCCAGTGCATCTCGGGTGAGGATGATAATGGCCTCATTGAGGTCCTCCATCACCCCGAGCTGGCTGAACCGAGTGGAGAGATTAAGTGCGTCAGTGCGTTTCTGCCGAGCAAAATGGCCTCCTCAGCGTCCGTCATGGCCCCAAGCTGGTCGTAACGATCACCGAGATGAATTCCAAGCCACGTCAAGGAGACATATCACTTGGGGTGGCCGGGTGGGCAAAGTTCTAGTGCTTCGCGATCGAGGACGATCGCTTCGTCGATGTAATTTCTCCCGCCTCCTTCCTGAAACCTGGCGACAAGGAATTCCGCCCGTGAATGCAACTGATGAACTGGCAGGCACATCATTTCACTGCTCTCCACGCCAGCAGAAAGTGACAGGTACCTTTTGAATTCATCTGCCAGTGGGCCGACCGAACTCGATTCGATATGGTGGTTTGGGAAAACGGTCCGAGTGGGCCAGGTCCAAAAAGGCAACATGTGAAGCTGAAGGTTCTACTTGACCCGAATACCGCAATGGATTCTTGGTCGTGTGAGGATGAAATCCACCTCTCGAAAGGCCGACTGCACCCTGTGAATTCAACGAACTACTCGTTCGCTCTGTTGGACACTTCCTCGCCCTCTCTTCCCCATTGAACGCATTTGGTTGTACTGCACCATCACCGCGGGATTCCTGTAAGAGGAGATTCTCAGTGTTCATCTCGCGCAACAGATAGGTCATGACGGTCGCCCTCAGCAATACAATCCCCGAATTCTACGTCGCCTGTTTGATATTCGTCACTGCATTCCCTAGTAGGGGGCGTCAACTGCCAAAACACCGGATCACCACCGTGAATGCAACCATCATGTCCTATAAAACAACCTCGACGGTCTGACTGAGCGGAGGATGACGGCAGAGCACAGCGCAGAGGCCGGTTGCTGCTCTGATCGTCCAAGGGAATCCAATTGCCACAGACAACTTGATGCACAGGTACAGTTATCACAACAATCCATCTATGGTCAGTCTCCAGTTATTTTGCTGTTTCCGCAGTGATAATCTGGCGCATTCGAAGGACCATTCACGTGTAACATTGGTTTCCGTGTACTACAACGCAAATCTCAACGACACAAATGTCGCTACCGCCAGTGAAGGTGGCGCCTTGGTCACTGGCAACTCAACATAGAGGTCCTTGAACCAATATTTCGAGTCATTCGAAAATCGTTCATTGAGATGTTTGTCCAAAGTCAGCGATAGGACAAATATCATCTCGAGACGAAACAATGCATGCGAGTGACCAATAATCTAAAGCTTTGCTAATACCACCATGTCCGTCAGCGAGCACACACAACATTGTCCAAGGGCTGTAAGACTCGGGACGATCAGGGTAGAGTACTTCATGACGGACGAGTCTGTCCATGTCACATTATTAGTCCTTCACTCAGGAAACAGGTATTTGATGAAACCACTCACAGACGTGGCATCCAAGTTCAGCCACTGTCGCACCTTCTCACTACTATGTTCTTGAGAACGCAGTTCCTTCTCCTTGTTCCGTTTCTCCCGTTCTGCAACCATCGATTGAGGCGTAGTGCCCTTCACCAACATCGACAGGAGAAGGACAGTATCCATGGCTTCCAGGACACCTTCCTTCGCATCCGACGAGAATGTTTTTCTCTCTTTCTGTTTGCCCTTCCAAGGTTTCCAGTCGTGGTCCAAGTCCTTTGGATCATCTGACTCATCTTCGCGTTCATCGTCTTCGGGGGCGGAACGTTTCAAGTTTGGACTTTCAGCCACGACTTTACTGAAGTCATCTTTAAACCGTTTCTCTAGCATGTCGCCCAGACGATTGCACTTCCAGTGCTTGACGACGGCAACCCCGTACATGAAGTCAAGCAGGATGCTGGGCGGGCGTGGAAATTCATCACGGGACCAATCAGCTTGAACGTCCCATGGCGGAACAGAACCTCGTCCCGTAGGTGGTTTCATATACTGTAAAGTCGTCCGGTTGTCTGGAATAGGACCTTGTTCAATCCACGGAACATCGGCAGGTACCATCGCAAAGTTGGGAGTCTGAACACGGCGCACGTTAGAGACAAGTGTGGAGGAGACATATGTATCCAATTCTGGGCGTACCTTAAGGAATACAATGTTAGCCTTGCCAAACCTTGCGTGCAGGTCTTTGCGCAGAAGCATTCCATTCTTGATGGAGTTGATATCAACATCTTCATTACGAGTGAATGGCGGTGGTTCGTATAAACTGAAGCGGTCATGAACAACATAAGTAATGTACTAAGGAAAAGGTAAGCATCGCCCAGGGCCCGCCGAGATCAGATGAACATACCTCGCTGCCTTTG
>JBBPND010000404.1:0-12294 GCA_038090655.1 Gastroboletus turbinatus | reverse complement strand
GCAAGGTCGCCAAAGGTAAGATATGCCTTGTGCGTCCGCGTCTATCTCCTGGTGCTTATCTTGAACCCCCACCTCGAAGGCGAGAATCCCAGCTTCAAGCTCGACGAAACTGAGCTGTCGTACGTGCCACATATCAAACCCCCTCTCGCATATAGACTCAAGCCCATCATCTTAGATATGCATTCCTTGCTCTCCCTCCGCTCACGGAAGGCCACGCGCTCATCATTCCCAAACGTATGTTACCCTCCCTGATTAATTCCGTATCACCCACCCTACCTCTGTCCGATAACCACTAGACCACGCCGTCAAGATGCACGAGCTTCCCGACAAATACCTCGCTGACGCACTCATTCTCGCCAAGAAAATCGCCCTCGACCGGGGACTCGAGAACTATAACATTCTTCAGGTTCGTTCGTACCTCGCACCTCTCCCCCCTTTTTCTTTTTCACATCCAAGTCGTCCATTCCACCCCGTCCCAACTCGCTCACAATGACACACAGAACAACGGAAGGGTGGCATACCAGTCAGTCGACCACGTCCATTTTCACGTCATCACCAAACCGGACGAAAAGACGGGCCTCGACATAAAATGGCCCGCTCAGAAATCTCCAAAGGAGCAGGAAGCTTATCGTGCTGAACTTTATAAAAAGCATGGTGCCAAGGGTAAAACCAAATGTTCGTGGGCGACGATCAAGTCGATCAAGTAGAGTGAGAGAGCGGGGACGACTCGCCTGTCGGTTTCGCCACCCACCCGCTGTCATATTGGCATGTAACTCTTCTGGGGATCTTGCACGCAGGCTCGTATGCGCGCGCGTCCAAGTTCACGTTTGAAATCTTGATTCTTTCGTTTTGCGAGTACATCGCACCGTCATTTTTATGGTACATTCGTTAAGTAACTCATCGACGAGCTTGTTTAGTTTGCTCTTTCGATTCATATATGATATATCCGTATACATTCCCCTGTTATACGCATCGCTTAAACGTCGATGGGACACTCTGAATCTACAAGGATTAGATGATCGCATGTCTGATTTACGTTCTCCCCATCGTTTAAGAAAAAAAAACCTTGATCAAGTTGACCTTGGCTGTGGATCATAAATCAGAATGTGGACGTGTCGTAATTAATGGTTTGAGAATCACCAATGATTGAATCCATCAGCTGGAGTTCATCATCACGTCGCTTTGTGCAGGGGGACCACGTGTGCGTAATAAATAACCAAAGCGGCCGCCGATACGTGCTCATGCAGGTAAACGAGATCCAAAGCATAGGATCTCCAGATCGTAATGGATCTAGCTTGAGACGTCCTTTTATTCGCCGATCTCTCACCTAGTCTCCCCAAACCACACCTAAAACGTCGAGATCAGAATCGCTAGACAGTCGTTCTGATCTCACGTACGCCCATCCAACTCGAACACCTGGTTCATTAGTACTACTTGTCCCTACGCGTACCCGTGCAATCGATAGATAGATTACATGCCATCTAAAAAAACAAAAACCAACCCTCTCGACCCTGAGCTACGTCGGACCCGCGAGCATCAACAAGGTCCCCACCCGCTCCGCCGCACCTTGTCCCATCGCCCGCCGCACGAACGCCTCGCGCTCTGCTCGCCATCCAGTGGCAGCAACTTCCCCGCCCGAGTCCGAGTAACACGTCGGTGGCCAGACGAACGCCCCACGCGCGCGCTGCCGATACAGCACCATGTCCTTCACCACGTCCGACTCGCCACGCACGAGCACCGCCCTCAACAATTTCGCTCGCGTCTCTTCCCTCGCCTCCGCCTCCTTTACCCTTGTCTCGCCTTCGCCTACCCCTACATCCGCGCCTGCATGCACATCCAAGTCCAAGTCCCCCCACACCGTACACGCGACGTGATGAACCGCCACGAACCTCAGGAACCCGTCCACCCCACCCCCATCCCGCGCAACCAACGCCGCCACATACGCACCTAAAACCCCGAGGTCCCGCTCGACCGGGTACAAGTACTCCCGCGGGTCTCCTCCTTCGCCGTTTGTACAGATCACGTCCTCGATCGAGATACGCACGCTCCTCACGACGTCTCCCAAGCCCGCTCCCCCCCCACCACCACCATCAGCCTGTCCCGAACCAGAGCCAGAGCCAGAGCCGGCACCATCCCCGCCGCACCACAACGCCCGTCGATAATCCACTGCATAGCGCATCCCCAACGGGGCCACCACCAACGCCGCAAACGTCCGATGCCCAAACGACACCGCACCGTACAACGCCACCAAGTCCGTATAAAATTGGTAAAACGGCGTCGAACCGAGGTACGGCACCGATGCGTCTTCGAGGGTGCGTGCGTGCGTCGTCACGTGCTGATCGCCCCCACCTGTGCGTCCGCGCACGGTAAAGGGCTCGAGCAACCACTCCATCAACCGTTCCACACCCGCATCCCTAAACACTTCCACCTCCGTTCCTCCAACGCCAACATCATGCTCGAGCATGCACACCCGCATACAGGCAAACACCACCTCTGCCGCGTCTTGCACGAACCCCTCCAGTCCATGTGCGATCAGGACCCTGCGCGCCGCGTACACCAACAACAGCGTCGCACGCACGACGTCCACTTCGCTTGCAGTCCAGTCACCCGGGAGAGCACGAAAGACGGGAGAGGTTCCAGAGCGTAAGAGGTGCGTCAGCGGCGTGAACAGAAAGTCACGTGTAAGCGGGAGGCCGGCTGCGAATGTGCGTGCTGGGTCGTCACCGTCATCTGATCCAGGACTGTGGGGTGAAGCGGAGAGCGAGGAAGGAAAACGGAGGGTCGAGGAACGCGAGATGCTCTCCGTGTTCGGTCGAACTGGCGCCACATATACCTCCCCCTCGGGTCGCACCGTGTACTCGAAAAACGGTCGGAGCACATCTATGTGGATTGCCTGGGATAGCGTTGCAGGGTCGACGCCAACAAACTGCGGCGTGACGAGCAAAAATGCATCGAGCATGGCGAGCGCGTGAGATTCGTCCCCTGGGAGAAGGCGAGACAGGAACACGAGAGCCTGGGCGAACCATAGCTGGGGAGTCGTACCAGGGATATGCCGCGAGACACGATGAAAGTGGATGACAAACCGCGTCAGGGGACGTAGATACACCTGCAGATGTACTGCGCCAAGCGTCAAAGGAAGGGACCAGATTGGATGTTTGACAAGCGCCGCCGAGAGCGCCGAGAGGTCGCTCAACGGAAGCGCAAAAGGGGGTGTGGACAGCGGTAAACTGTCGTTGAGAGGCGGGAGACAGGCTAGCCATAGACGGAGCGCAGACGCGAGGACGCTACCCGCGTTCGCGAGCGATTCGAGCGCACGTTCCCCATCTTGGATCGTAGCCGGACTGCTTTCCGCAAGATCACGTTGCACCGCCTCCAGCGCGCGCCGTACAATCCCAAGTTCGATTCCATCTTTGGCTGCAAAGGTACTCCTGAAAATTTGTAATGCTTCTTCTCGTTCTTCTCCGCCGCCCTTGATGCCATTGATCCGTGCGCCTTCGAGCCACGCAGCTTCAGCATCCCATATCGCTACGTAGATCGCCCAGTCGGATCTCTCGTTCCTTAGTCCCTCCCTGAGCTTCCGCACGTCCGTTGTCCATCCCCAAGCACATATTTGGCTCCAGAGTATCTCGTGTGGCGGACTCGTCGCATGCGGATCTGTCGCACAGATGGTCCATGTTTCGACAAGGGACGCCCAGGCTATACGGAGTTGTTTAGACGCCGAATCGGACACGTTCGCGCTTTCATGAGGGGGTAGGGGACTGGAGATGATGTATGAAGCGAGCGCGATAAAGATTTGGGAGGTTGTGGTAGCGATATGAGAGTAGAGACCGTACGAGGATAGGGTGGTATAGAACCGGAGTGTGTACATCAGAAGCGTGGTGGCGAGGGCAGGGGAATAGGGTGACGAAGGTGGAAGGAGGGTGACGAAGCGAAGAAGTGCATCTGCGGGGTCGAGCAGTGCCGATGCGTTGGAACGTGATGCAGAAGCGAGGGTGGTGAGCAACTGCAGTGCGAGGGGGTTAGGCGGTACAGACTCTTCCTTGGGCGGGATCGGTGTCAGGAGAAACGTGTCGAGGATCGTCGGGACGAGACGAGAGGTGTTGGTGATCATGTCTGCGACTTGGTTGGATTGTTGAGCAAGCCAATGGACAACTGCCAGCAGCTGCGCCAATGATTCGGAAGGAAGGGCGGCGTGCGACAACACGTCCGTGATCTGAGGCAAAAGATAACTGAGTTGTAGCATGGAGACGACGTCGGGAGCGAGAGCGAGCTCTACACCCTCCAGTTCACTCGTCGTCCCATCCCACTCGACAAGACATTCCCACACGACCTCGACCGCTCGCGCGCCGAGGCTCCCAATCTGGTCTATGGCAGCCAAGCCAGCGGCAAGGATACGTTTTCGAAGTTCACCCTCTTGACCAGCGAACACGACGATTCTCTCTGGGCTATCAGGGTATCGCACTTGTCGACCTAGACGATGTGCAATCTTGGCCAAGATGCCAAGCATTGAAGCGCGTTGTGCAGGAACGGTCGATCGGGCCAGGAGAAAAACGTCGTCGATGGTGTATCCGGCACGACTACCTTCAGCATGATGATGTAGTCCCAGATGGGACGGTAACGAGGTAGAGAGAGATGCTGGTATCGGGACACCGTGAAGATCGAATCGGGGGGCAGATGGGTCTGTTGTCTCTCGTGGGGGAGCTTCCATCCATGCGACGCTTGGATCGTTGGCGGGCACGCTTGGAAAGTATCGTCGACGTATGTACTCGGGAGTACCCTCCTCTGGCTCGTCGTCTTTCGGTACGCGTGTGAATTGGGTTTTGATAGGACTGTCGGCCGGGTGGGGTCGCTTGGATGGAATAAGGTCCTCGTGGAATGAGCCTAGAGACACGATCGAGTCGTCTTTCGTAACCGGCGGCGGTGGGAGCGCGAGGACGGTTCGTTTGGGCGATACAGGCGCTGATTCGTACACGTGCACGTCGTCTGGGGTTACCTCTGCAAAGCGCAATTTGCGACTTGTCCGGCTGGAGGGACGCGTGCTGCTCGTCGCTGGCAAGGATGATGGTACTGAACATTCGAGTTGCCAGTGAGAAAGCAAGTCACCGCGGACCGGGGTAGATCATACCTGATTGTGCTATGTTCTCGAGACTCTTGACTCGGAGAACGCCCGGTTTGGTGGCCAACTCGTGTGACACACGACGCGGAAAAGGGGAAGCAACGAGGGTTACTTGTTCGCGGTCGCGTTCGGTCGTCCGACGAGCATCGTCATTGGTCGTGGATCCAACCTCCCCCTGTACCTCCTGCGTCGCTTGTTCCTCCAACTCCGCCCGAGCCTGGGCCTCCTTCTCCTTTGCCTCTTTCCGCCGTCGTGCCTCTTGAACGCGCCTCAACAACTGTTCCGTACCCTCTCCCAACTGCTCCAAAACTGCACGCTTCTCCCGCTCAATCTCTCCTTCGCTCATACGTGCAATCGTGCGCGCGTTCTCTTGGTGGATCTGGCGACAAAGGGCATCGGCATCAGTTGGAATAGGTTTCGAGTCGACGATCGGTGATGTCGGTGCGACAGGTGGATGGGCCTGCAATTTCTTTGACACGACAGACGGTACGTCGTTCCGCCTTGGGCCTCCGACGTTGGCATTGGTCTCCTCCCGCGCGCGTGCAAAGGCGCTCTTGAATCGATGCTGGGCAGTTGGGAACCCTGTTCCTGGCGTTCCAGTGAACCTGGAAGACGGCGCGGAGGATGTGCGAGACGTTGTGCGCTCGAAAACGGAGCCTATCATCGGACGCTCATGAGTAGACATTCGCGTCGATGAGGTGTGAGTAGAGAAGGTCTTAATGTGCGCAGCTTGCTTAGGGTAGGGTTACGTAATATCCTATGGATCGACTACCGAATCAGTACCGATAATATTGCTCTGATCATGCCCAGAGTGTCTGAGAAACAAGTCGTTGCGATTACTGAGAGCATATTGTCCAACCCATACGCAAACCTGATACTCTCAGGTCCGCAGCAAAATGACAGTCACATCATTTAAGGCTGTACATTGACTCGGACCCAGTACTGACAAAGACATAGCCTAGGCCGTGGCTCTTAGGCTAAACAGACCATATGTACTACCGATCGTAGTGAACCGGCCACACGTCGCAGACGAAAAGGAAGAGCTGCCCAGCAACAATTGTCTCGAACGGGATATATGTATACCCCCCTATACGTTGTACGGAAATCACACGGCCTCCCAAGCGATATCTCAATGGATCTATAGCTACCCGAACATGCCTGTGACACGTCCAACGTACTAACACTGTCATTTAAACGCTTGTCGCCCCATAGCTACCCTATCGCCCTCGACCACGTTCCCTTCAACGCCGTTATTACCAGATGCCACGCTTTGGCAAGTTCCCAAGTTGTCGTAATCACCACCCCTCCATTGGGTGATGGGCGTGGGGGGGACGTAACCTGCAACACTGCCCTCAACGATGGGGAAAGCATTGCCCTCCGCTTCCATAGCTTCTTCCACACCCACACCCACACCTTCACAGCCCTCCTCCACAGCTAGGACCTGACCCGGCCAGACGTCATCCCTGGCACTGTTCAGCATCTCTGTCTCCAGATCGCCATCGAGGTCATATGCGGAGAGACGAAAGTTGTTCAAGTCTTCTTCAGTGATGTGCGAGTGTGAGAAGGAGGTAGCTACTGAGAGAGAAGTGATGCGGCGGGCTTGTGAAGGCCGCGATATGATTGGAGGATCAGGTTTGGAACCACCTCCGGCAGGCGTGATCTGGGGTGGGCTGACGATCGTAACTGGGGCTGAGAAGACCTGTGAAGTAGGCGTATCGGCAGTGGTGTGCGGGTTAATGCTACTATGACGCCATATTTTCCAAATCTTCCAACATTCACTCATGTCGCGTGCGCGCCGAGGACGAGGTAGATGGGTGGCTTGTGCATGTTGCGGGTGCGAACTAGGGTCACTCGGGACAGCGTTGGATGCAGCACGCGGGCGACTCACGAAGTAGAAGCCGGTCAGAATCAGGAGTAAACAGCCTGCGGGAACGAAGAGCGTTAGCCAGACAGGTTCGGTGGTAGAATGCGAGGCTTTGAGTGAAGAAGCGCTCCAAGACAGCTTATACAACCAACAAAAGGTTCACGATGAAAGGGGGGCTTCTCGCTCATCTCGGAGCGTACACCGATGACGGAGTACAACGCAGCCTCGGTCCGAAGACCATGTGGTCGGGGGACGCGAATAACGCGTCGTCGAACAAGGTAGCAAGGGACAATGAATGAACACGACCAACCTACACCAACGACAATGAAGATTATAGTGCTCTGGTCTACATTTCCGCTGCTGCTGTCGCCGCTGGTCGCCGTGATGGATCTGGAGTATAATGTAGATTGGACATGCATCGCGTCAGCTTCACGAGTAAAGGCAGAAGTAGACGGTCTGTCAGCTTTGAAGTTATGCAGGCGGATGAGGGCAGGAGTCATGATGACTAGGAACCGAGTATGGATGGGTAAGTTAAATACTGAGAGGATGTGGCGGCACTGAGCTTAATCAGTCCACAAATGAGGCCAAGTCCGCGGCTCTGCATGGCCCCATCTATGGACCAATGGAAACCTAACCTCCACATTCCGATATACCCCGATCTTTTCCGAGTCCAAGTCGAGGAGAATCATTCAGTGGACTGCTGAAGGTGGCGATGAAATGGGGGCGGCCTCGAGGAGACCGTAAGGTACCGGGTACTTACGTCATCATCATGCACAGGAGCGCAATCAGGGTTATTTTTAATCATCGAATGAGAGCTGAGAAAATTAACCGGGACGGTGGGTAGAATTCGCTGAAAGCTCGGTGCTGGAGGGTCAGCGAACCAGCGAGCGGGCTCCCGTGAGACGACTGAGTAGGGAGGCTAGGACTGCGTAGCTGTCGGTCCACGAGGAGAAGAGCCACGGTACACGCAATTTGCAATCTCCTGAGTCGACAACTCACCTTAAAGTGGAAGGTTCAGGAAGGCGAGGGGCAACATCGCTGCCCGCCAAGCGAGAAGTTGGCAACGACGTTGCGCAAAGTTAACCTAGGAACGATTGTCGGGTGTATCGGAGAATCGCTGAACATACGACTTTTGAGCCGAGTTCTGGTTGGATGACGCTCCGCAGGCACATGGCTGGCCCTGGCGTGGCTGAGACCACGTACAATCACTGGCCGGACCTTGCGGCAGAATGGAAGTGATGCTGTTCACCCAGCCACAGGGATAGATAAGAACCAAACGCCTTTGCAATGGGTGGACACGCTCGGACGATTACGCGCCAAATAGCCTCGCTGTGGAAAGGAAAGGAAGAGTACCACGAGGACATTACATAAGCACTGCGCGCGCTAACGTGTCCACTTGGCGGTATACTGCTACTGGTGCGGACTCCACATTGACCACAACTTCGGAATCTGATCGAAATTCGACTTCAGGCAAGGTAGGCAGACGCATACGATACCTGTCCAGAGTTCATTGCTTGGGCAGGGATGAGCGCCACAGTGCTCCTGCTGTGTCTTGCTTTTAGCCTGGTTGCGTGCACACTCTCTTACACCGCGTACACTAAAGTTTTATGGTCAAGATCATGTCGTGCTCGTGAAGCTATCCTCAAGGAGTTAGGAGTCAGAGTAACTAATACAATGAATTACAAGTTTGTTGGACTCTTCCATCCTTACTGGTGAGTGTAAAGCTTTGGGGACTTGCTGTACTGGTGGAAGGCCCGCGGACGGCTCATGAGAGCTTTCCAAGTAATGCAGGGGGTGGAGGCGAGCGGGTCCTGTGGACTGCTGTTGCCCATATACAGCGCGAACACAATGACATAATATGTGTCGTCTACTCTGGTGACGCCGATGCTTCGAAACAAGAAATCGTTGAAAAAGTAAAGGTCAGATGATTCTCACTTCCATCCCGATCTTCCCCTTGACAGAAATTATGGTACTAGACTCGCTTTGCGATTATTCTTAAACCTTCCGCACTTCATTTCGTATTCCTGAAATCGAGAGGTCTAGTCGAGGATTCACGATGGCCTAGATTTACCATCCTGGGCCAGAGCTTCGGTTCCATGTATCTCGTATGGGAAGCAATGTCGAGATTCATCCCAGACCTTTATATTGGTAGGTTCTAGCTTGTTGGACTCTTACGAGTCTTCTTACATCGACTTCCCTGCGACTTCAGACACTATGGGTTACGCCTTTACCTTTCCAGCTGTAGCTTGGCTCACGAGGGCTTCCGTTCCCATCGGAGCATACGTTCACTACCCAACCATATCTACCGACATGCTCGCTCGTGTCCAGGGTGAGTCATGGAAAATGCGAGCCAAGCGTCTGTGAGTACTCCATCACAGATCTGCACCAAACTCAATGATCGAGACAGTTACTATCGTCTCACAATGTACTACTATGCCCTCTCTCTCTCGCACGCTCAGTTCTTGATGGTCAACTCGTCATGGACACGCAACCACATTGCATCTATTATTTCGCACGAACACTTCGGTCCAGTGATCCAGTGGGCCCATCGAGTGACATCTCTGCTTTTCATAAAGCTCTTCCTTTCCGGACCAGGTTCAAGGAGTGGTAACAGGACAGACAAGGTTAAACCTGTGACCGTATATCCCCCCTGCGATACGCGAGAGATGGCCAGGTTTTCCCTCCAAGGCAGAGAGCAAATCATTCTTAGCGTTGCGCAGTTTCGGTACGTTGACCGTCGTATAAGGACAGGGATAAGGTTTTCGATCATTGGTATGATACTAGGCCAGAGAAGAATCTCCCAGTACAGCTTCATGCGTTTGCACAACTTCTGATGGACCACCCCGAGTACAAGACGCAAGGAGTGGGTTCAAGTCAGGGTCCTGTACAACTGGTGTTGCTTGGTGGTGCGCGGCATCAAAATGATTTAGATAGGGTCGAGTCTTTGCGTGCCTTGGCAAAGGAGTTAGACATCCAGGTATGTGAATTGTGTAAGCGAAGATGATGTTCTTAACTGACCCTCCACATCAGAACCAAGTCTCGTTCGTTGTAAACGCCGCTTACCCTGACATGCTCGGTTGGCTCTCCCGCTCGAGTATTGGTATCAGTACGATGATCGACGAACATTTTGGAATCAACGTCGTCGAATTCATGGTAAGCAGTGCAGATTCCCACACCCTATCGAGAACGGTCGCGTGCTCACCGCGTGTTTTTGTGGTAATTAGGCAGCAGGCCTCATCCCCGTTACCCATGCTTCCGGAGGTCCGCTGAACGACATCGTCGTGCCCTACAAATCACAGCCTACTGGCTTCCATGCACGGACACCAGGCGAGTTCGCGACGGCTATGCACGAGGTATGGCTTCGTCTCCACGTCTCCTCGTGGCGTACATGCACATGAACACTGATACTGCCTCTTTGACCGATAGATCCTGACGATGGATGTTATCACCGAACGAGGATATCGAGAGAGGGCTAGACGGTGGGCTATGGAGAGGTTCTCGGAAGAAGAGTTCATCAAGGGTTGGGAAGGGAGTGGATGGCGGACATGCATTCGGTGATGATATGCGCATGCAGGAGTTGTGGTTTAATCTATTGTTCTGTTTGCGTAGACCGTGTCTATCGATGCTCGCCTCAGACATATCGATTAACGTTCGCGGTCGCACGGTTATCGCACACAGCAGGGCAGGGGAGAGCAAACGGGCGTCTCCCTCATTTGCACGGTAGGCTTGTATGAAAAAAAGGCAGGACCGCAATTCATTCAACTTCACTGCTCTCGGGGATTCGATCACACATGTGTGCCAATTGGACTTTACCCATCCGATTTTTCATTCCGGGGCATTCCGGAGGAGGGTTCGTCCGGCCTAATCAGAACGAGGCATTTTCCCCATCTGCAAAGACTGTCTGCCACGTTGTCGCTTGACAACTTTCCGGCGTCGTTACTACATAACGATCCGTGAAATGTTCGTGCATCTATTCCTAACAGAAACAAAAATCTCCGGTTCGGGTGGACTTTGGAGCGTCGGTTAAATTTGTAGATGGGAGCATCCATTGCAATATGTAGATGTCGGTAGACGAGTATGTACAATGTTGCTCTCCAGCGTAAAGGGAACAATTTCGCATATGTAGTGTTCCATATTTACATATGCACGGAACTTCGCGATCACATTCCTGTCGGACCATTCAGATTCCGGGTTGACAGTGATAGGTTCAACCGTCTCGGAGGATCAATGATGAGGTTCTCAAGGAAGCGAACAGGTAGACGATGTTGACTCCAGTGATTTATGACTTGTGATTATTTTGGTATATTGGATCCGTAGCTCCGAGCAAGTAGATCCGTGAAAGTGTACGTGCGTGAGGGCCTCTACTACAGATCAGGAACTATGGACACTTGTACTGTTTTGTCCACCATCTTGCGAAAACAATCCAGTAGTGCACCCATTGTACGATGAAGGAGCTCATCTATTCAATGTCCGCACCCTCTACGACTTTCTCGCCATCTTCGGAGAATTTCACGTTGTTCTGTCGATGTGTTAATAAGCTAGCGCAGCAGATATTGTGAAACAACACCCTACCGGGTCCGACGACGATTTACCCACGTACTTCGTATGGGCTATGTGGAATTACTGTCAGAGACAGTATGTATATTGCGATAAGCACGGATACTCACTTCCATATGCAACCAGGTCTCCACTCTCGTTTGTGAAGTCTACACGGGTATAGGCCAAACTTTTCCCTGGTAAGACAAATCATGAATTATCCCAACCTGTCGATCGCAAGGGTTCGTACCCAAACCAGTTATTGTTGCCGTTGCATGTAGAACATTTCCAACTCTACCGGCGGGTCGGACGAATGAAGTGCTGACGTCCGTTGATACGCCAGTCATATACTGTCCCTTGGAGGCGACGGCCAAGGAGCCCAGGGTATCTGTTAGTGACATGATCAATCCACCATGAACAGTCTGGTGTATTCCGAGTGTCAGCGCCGGAAGCGTCATCGCGAGCAGGATGAGCGCACCCCGACTCTGTTGACTATGTATGGCATTGAGCGATGCTTGCGAACGTTAGATGACAGGAATGCGCACGATTATAAGACTCTATTTTGAGCTTTGTCTCGACGAGTCCGGGAGTCGCCCGGGTTATAACAAGCTGTCGTTTGATGTAGTCAGCAGGTTGCAGCTATGGCAGTGGCTGTGGGAGCAGAGTATACAGACATTCGGAAAGCATTGTGCGTCATGTCCTTGATGTTTCGTTTACAAATATTTATATTCCATAATTAATTAGGATTACCTTTATTGTCAATGAAGGACTTCCAGAC
>JBBPND010000403.1:0-12303 GCA_038090655.1 Gastroboletus turbinatus | reverse complement strand
AGCACCTCAGTTGCTTTCGCCCATCTAGGCAGCCACTGAGGTGAATTCACTTTTACTTATATAGTTTTATCCCTAGCTAATGTACTATAGCATTGGGCAATCCTGCCCTCTTCCTAGATTCTGACACATGGTTCAATGTGATGGGCCATGAGGTGATGTAGAAGAATAATGTGTCAATGGTAGGTTGTGGATCAAGATGATGGAGGTTGCAAAAGGTGAGATAGGAGTTGAGAGCCGAGGAATATGCTAGTGCTGTTGAACGATCAAACACAAGTCCCATCATGACGGAGCACTCATGCAGGAGATGCTCCAAGGTCCAGGCATCCCATTTGGGCTGCCTGGACCGAAGATGCAAGTGAATCATAATATGGCTGCCCCCAATGGCAATCAAGGGGATTGAAAAGGATGGATGAAAAGCTCCAGCTGAAGCTGAGTAAGCCGATTGTTCTGAAGGTGAGATAATGAATCAGCAGTGGAATTAAGAGACCCCGGAATGTGAAAGACCCAAAAGTCAATGTTAGCCTCCAGGACAGCATCAACTACCTCCACAAGCATCCAGTTCATGGAAGGGATAGCGGCAAGAGAGTTGAAAAGTTGAATGGTATTCAAACTGTTGGTGAAAATTGCAACATGACCATCATGAGGAACTCTCTGGATGCTGGCAAGAAGTGCTGAGGTAATGCAGAGAGCCTCAAGATAAAAAATGGTGTGATTGCATGGAAAGGAAGATGTGTGGATGTTGAACTGGAAACCCTCCTGGGTGGAAGGGAACCAGAAACCGAGCGCTCAAGGAGAGGCATCACAGTAAACTTTCAAGGTTGAGGGAGAGAGATGATAATACAACCAAGAGATGGCCTTAAGGAAGAAAATTCCCAATAAGTTGAGAAGATGATTTATGACCCAAGTGAGTTCTTGTTCAACATCTCAATTAACCCACACAAGCACTGTCTTCTTACTTAGGCTCAGCAATAGGAAATGAATAATATATTTGTATTTCCCCAGACTTATGCTTTGCCTTCCATGGTTGAAACACTATGAGCTAGGGATAGGTTATATCTCCTAGACAAAACAATAACTAGAATCTACTAGGATTGAGTTGGTGGATAGACTTAGTATAGTCAATAATGTGGTTTGTTCGCTAATCCTCAACTGACATTTATGGATTAGTTTAACTGAATGTACACTTCAGATGGAAGTCTGGTTAGTAAAGGTAATGCGCTGGTGATTACGCACTTGAGAAACTCTAGTCAACACTAGAAGGTTGCTAGGCTTTTAGGATAGTAAGTGTGGATAGGGGCTATTTAACCAAAAGGGGTAAATCCTTTTTAGTCAACAAAACAAACACAGATAAACTCTAGTCAACACTAATGCAGTTGCTAGGTCAATCAGGTAGATTTTAAAGGTTATGGGAAGGAATTCCTAAAAGGAAGTCAAAGGCTTTGTGGAGTACTAATCTGACAATATGGTGGATTGTACAGATGTTAAGATGTTCAAAATTAATTGGAATGTAGTAGATAGTCACTTAGTTCACTCAGATAGGTTCTAATAACACAATCTTATTGTACAACTAAGGAGATGTTTATTCAGGTGTACCAGATTGTACTATCACTTATCCCTTGAGGTGGATAGTCAGTGGGTAGAAAGGGTGCTCGAGGTACTGGTAGAATGAGTTGTTGGGGATCTATTCCTTTTAGTTGCCTTATAATGGATTTTCTCCCTAAAAGTGTCCTATGTACTTGTCCTATTTGATACAAGTTTTACTCCTAACAACGGAAACTGACAGTGCTCTAAAGCTATGGAGATTGTCCTGCACTAGGTCCTCTGTGGGTTATCTATGGAGGGAACTCCAGAATATGTTTGGTGAGACTGAGAGGGTAAAAAGAGTCACTCTCATATTGTCTCAGGTGAATTCTATGGAATGAATTCTATGGAACTTTCCTATGGAATTGATTCTTCTCTGGGTGGTCTGAACACCTCTCCTTATATACATAAATACAGTGGCTGTGCTAACCAATCAGAAGAGTTGGCTGCTTACAAATGCCAAGAGATTACTGACTAATGCCAAGAGATTGCTTATAAATGCTGAGTCAATGATTACCAAGCAGTAATCAAGTTGCCTCCTTAGCAACTAAGTGTTACGATCGGTAACAACGCTACATACTTACAATGGACTTAGTCGTTTGCCATCTCTTTTTATGATCACATGACCAGGTCACCTGACCCCTTTATTTCCATTCAACTGTGCAGGCTAGACCGTCAGTCACAGGATACATACTGCACTTGTGCAACGGACCATATATAGTTATATTGTTCCCACATTCATCTCCATGCTGTGCATGCTTCCTCTTCATTTCCGTTACATGCTCCAGCAGCATGTTATGCTTCCCTTCCATTATGCCTCATGTCATAAACTCATGTTCTTAATCTCCGCTACCTCATGTTACACCCTATGCCCTATATTGGTAGATCCGATACAAACATGTACATATAGTATTATGCTATATAAACCACAAGGCTAGTACTGGCATCCCCAGTCTAGTTCTCTTGGGTTTTTCCCTCTCAAGTCGGACTCAGTAGCCTCCCCCCACTTTCCTAGTTGATGATCTTGTGATAACCTGAAGTCGATTCATTGACTTGTTTGGGTTGTTTCACTAAGGCTGTGTCAAAATGAGGTCATGCTATGCAAGGCTATGCAGGACATGGTTACCACATTGTTTAGTCTCACTGACACTTGGCTATATACATAGTATTTAGGGATTTATTAGCCCTGTACTAATAAATAGTAACAGAGCTATGATTTGGGCGAGATATTTAATTTCTCCCCATTTTTGTGGTGAAATATTATGAAAATTTGGGGAAAGGTAGGTCATACTAAAGGTCATCTGGCCCTAAAGTATTGAAAGATTCTAACCGCTGGAAGTGGTAGAGTTTATCATTTTTGGGTGGTGGGTCCTTTTGCTGACCATGCATCTAACTAGTTTGGTCAGCGCCCTTTGATGAAGTTTTCCAGCCATCTTAGAGTAAACAGTGCATAGACCTGGGCATAACAATGGGTACACATTTAAAGCCCAATTAAGGTGACCTGCAATGTGCTGAAAGTCCCTCAAAGAATGATGTGTCCCATGTTGTGCAAAGTCCTTGAGCACAAAAACAAGCTGAAGTTGAGATTCATCAGACATTCTGACTTGTATAAGGTTGGGTTCAACATTGAAACCAATAATGGGTAGCTTGGACTCAAAAATCTGCTTTTTTCCTCATGAAGTAGACCAATAAAGTCCCAGAGCTGAAGAAGTCGAACAAGATTTGATGGCATTATTGTGTTGTAACAGCGATAAAAAAAAGCTGTTCTTCCTTCTTCAGGGCAGAGAAAGAGTTGTCAATGTAGATATAGAGGAGGTAAATGAGTAGCTTCATAACAGCAATTCAGATTACTAGAGACATGAATGCATGGAAAATACGCTGAGATGCTTGTTTTAGTTGCACTGAAAAGGGTTTTCTCCCTAAAAGTGTTACAGTTTTGCTGTTGTCAGACCCCTTTTCTCTTCTTCCTTCATCTTACAGGGCCCCTGACGCCTTTAGACTACTTGCCACAATAGAGGCAAACACTACATCAATCTACATTGATGATCTTCTCTTTGAATTGTAACTTCTTTCATTTTCTTTCATTCATTCAGACAACTTTCCCATGGTAAGTGTGACTTTCCCACACCAAACTGTTTGTCTACTGTTTGCCAACTGTTCGCTTTTTCTTGAACTCACTCCAATTGGTTCTGTTCTTTTGCCCTAATAGATGGCTTACATCTCCTAATGACGTCTATGTTATCTTCTTTCCCCTTTACCTAGTATGACTCACTATGACTTGACATTACCCTAGAACCTAGGGGTTACCCTAGGACCCGATGGTCTGTGCTCATAGTAGTCCAGCATAAATACCTGCTGATATGTACTATAGCTCTTTAGCTAGTTCTACACAATCTATGTGTAGTTTCTAGTTTCCACAAGTCCCTCGAGCTCCTTGTGTGCGCACTAAGGATAGATGGATAGTGAGACCCCTGAGTGTCTGTAGGCTACATGTGAAGCCTACACTTGACTAGTTACTATGCAACTAGCATAACAAAAAGTGTCCTATGTACTTGTCCTATTTGATACAAGTTTTACTCCTAACAACAGAAACTGACAGTGCTCTAAAGCTATAGAGATTGTCCTGCACTAGGCCCTTTGTGGGTTACCTATGGAGGGAACTCCAGAATATGTTTGGTGAGACTGAGAGGGTAAAAAGAATCACTCTCATATTGTCTCAGGTGAATTCTATGGACTGAATTCTATGGAATTGATTCTTTTTGGGTGGCCCGAACACCTCTAGGACCTTATATACATAAATACAGTGGCTGTGCTAGCCAATCAGAAGGGTTGGCTGCTTACAAAGTGGCTTACAAATGCCAAGAGATTACTGACTAATGCTGAGAGATTGCTTATAAATGCTGAGACAATGATTACCAAGCCCAATCATATGCTTTGTAATCAAGTTGCCTCCTTAGCAACTAAGGCTGTGTCAAAATGAGATCATGCTATGCAAGGCTATGCAGGGCATGGTTACAGGGTCTTTTAGTCTCACTGGCACTTATCTATATATGTAGGTAGTATTTATGATTTTATTAACCATGTACTATTAAGTAGTAACAGAGCTATGCTTTTGATGAGATATTTAATTTCTTACCATTCTTTTGATGAAATACTGTGAGAAAATAGAAAAGGGTAGATCATACTAAGGTGTGAGCAGATAGGCTGCAACTCCTAGTGGAGTGCACTGAGGAGAACTCCTTACTCACTTACAGTATATGGGTGACAGTAGAACTAGAGATTTGGGGAGGACATGTGGTTTTTAAATTGTAAAAATTTGATTTATTTAAGTAATGTTTATTTACTAATAAATAAATAAATAAAATAATGGAATACAATATTTACATATATAAAAATAAAAATGAAATTTCACATTTAGACTGAAGAAAAGAGAAAAAGGCATCTTGAGTTGTCCCAACTGGCACTGCTAGTAAATAACCAATAATCTTTTATGCAATATCAATAAGTTGATTGTTACCTACAGGCTAAAAAAAGTGTTGCATCAGTAAAGTCAGTTGGCACAACCCCTCATCATGGATGAGGGCCAGTTGTGAAGTGGCTGCTGTCTTCTTTGTAGGCTAAAGCAACTGAAACTAACTAATGGTTTTCCCAGACTGGTGCTTTGCCCTTCACAGTTAGAACACTATAAGCTAGGGATTATATATCTCCTAGATGAAACAATTTACTAGGTCAACTAGAATTGAATCAGTGAGAAACTTGGTGTAGCCAATAACATGGTTTGTTTGCCAATCCTCAATTGACATTTACAGATTTGGAAGTTGAAATATGCTTCAATAGTAGTCTGGTTAGAAAGGTGATTTGGTGGTTGAAATGCACCTAAAAGTGTACTAGTCAATGCTAAAAGGGTTGCTAGATTTGTTGTGGTGCAAGGCTAGGTTTTAATTGGGCAAATTGAACCTATTAGACATTAATAGCTTTGTGATGTACTAATCTGCTGATATATTGGATTGTAAGGATGTTGAGATGTTCCAAATTATTTGGAATGTAGATAAGGTTCACTTAGTTCACTCTGTTACAAGTGGCTATTCCCCCCACTGTTTTCCTTCCTTACCACCACTCCACCCTCGCCGACCACCCTTCTTTCCACCCTACCATCACCATGCGCATGTATACCCAATACATATGTTGCTGTCACCACTTCCCCTGTGGCTGTCCATGGCTATGACCACAGCCTCTTCCCATTCGGATCCTGGATTGTCCCCAGATCTTCCCTGGTCTTTCCCCTTCCCATTCTAGTACACGCACTGGTATTAGGCTATGTGCACAGATACATGGCTATGCTTCATCTCTTTCCTATTCCATCCGTTGTCTTTCATCCTATTCCGAGTTCTTCTGTTCCGTTCTATTCCGATCCGATACATTCTGATACTACTTACCTTATCAGGAATGCTCCTGCCCTAGAGCACTTAGTATATATAGTTAGAGCCCAGCTGTAGTACGACTCTAACTTGAATCCACTCCATTCAGGGTATTCTTGTTCCCTACGACTTCCCCCCTCGTTTGAACACTTCATCTGCTCACCCCACTTCCTTATACTTCGGTTTGATCATCAACATCAAACACAAGGATTGAACAGAGCAGACTATTACGTCTTCAGCCTCTAAAAACGTAACCTGGTCTTGTCAAGAGAAGTCGTCTTGAACGAGTTACCTTCTCGAGTTCCAAATTACACTTACTTCATGCTCATGTACAAAATAAGTGTAACACACTCAGATAGGTTATTCATAACTCAATCTTTATTGTGCAACTAAGGAGTTTGCAGTGAGGTTTATGTATTGAACTATCACTTATCCACTTAGGTGGATAGTTATAAGAAATAGAGTGATGATAGGGTACTGGTAGGATTAGGTTGCTGGGGATCTATTTCCTTTTGTTGCCCTATTTAGGGTTTTCTCCCAAAAGATGTTCTATTTCACTTGTTCACTATTGGATACAAGTCTTTTACTCCTAACAATGTAGCTAGCAGTCCAAAAGAAAAGTTGGAATTAACCTGCACTAGGCCCTCTGTGGGTTATCTGTGGAGGGAACTCTAAATGGATAAGAAAAATCCAATGATCTTTCAAATCAGATGAGATATGTGATGATATAATAAGAATTTTTGGGGCCTCAACTGCTCTCCTTTTATAGCTACTTACAGGGGCTGTGCTAGTCAATCAGAAGTCTTGGCAGCATACATATAATGAGTCATACTGAGTCATACTTAGTACAGTAGGGATATTGAGTCACAATGAGTCATTATGAGTCATGCTGTGCAATGCTGTGCAGAACATGATCACATGATTAATTTTCCCACACTGGCACCTCAATATTTTGAGATATAGTTAGCTTTGTACTGTAGGTAGTAACAAAACTATGGTTTGGGCAAAATATTTGATTTCTCCCCAATCTTTGAATGAAATATTCCAAAATTTTAGGGGAAGGTAGGCCATACTAAGGGTCATCTGGCCCTAAAGTGGTCAACCTCAGGAGTCAGGATGTTTCAGTGCAGTGCTAGGAGGGTATGACAAGCCCTGTGATGTTGCTGGAAATGTTAGAATAGACTTCACCAAAGGGGCAGAGGAGCCTTGTGAGGTTGGTGGGAGGATATAGAGAAAGTACACATACCTTGATTTGGACCACGGGCAAGGCTTTCCAAGAGGAAATGCCTGACAGGAATATTATCAGCAACATGTGAATTCCTCCTGATAGGCTTTTCTGGCCTTGCAAAAGTGCTGCCAAGGGTGGGTTAGTAATCAAGCATGGTGGAGCTGTGTTATTGGTATCATGCA
Source organism: Gastroboletus turbinatus (assembly GCA_038090655.1). NCBI lineage: Eukaryota > Fungi > Basidiomycota > Agaricomycetes > Boletales > Boletaceae > Gastroboletus > Gastroboletus turbinatus. Next base: position 4,894 of record JBBPND010000403.1, on the reverse strand, counting down.
TGCATCCCTCATTGACATCAGTGTCAGAGCTGAAGGATTTGTTCATGTCAATCACTGTTACACTAAAGTGTAGAACTCAACTGTAGCATACTTCCTGTGTAGTATAAGACATCTAGGTGGAGGACTAGTGCTATCCAAGAGATGGACTTGCACAAGGAGGGGTCTTAGCATCTGAGTGTGCACACAAGGACTCCTGGAGTGATGAAGAACTACACTTGATTGCATAGAACTAGATGGGGGTTCTATAGTATATGTTAGCAACCCAATATCCAATAAGGACCTTGGTCACTTCACACAAGTAGACTGGAGCTGAGTAGAGCACAAGGACATTGGGGAATTCCAACAAGAACTTGACTGAGTTCTTGTGGAGCTGATTCAAGGTATATATACGTTACAGACTTGTTTGTACTTATTATGGATAAGGTCCGTGCGAGCTGCTTAGGGCAGGCTCTTAGGGTAAAGGGTATGACGTCGTATGATGTCATCAGATATGTAGATTGTTCTAGAATGGTCTAGACAACGGAGATTAAATAAATGTGTAGTTCATGAGGTATGACGTCATGGTCTAGAGCAGTCACGTGATTTGAAGAGAGAAGAAGTCACATGATACGTTACGTAATTAGTTACGTGCAAGGGTCACGTGATGTGAGAAGATAACACTTAGCTAAACCCTTAGGTTAGGGTTAGGTTCGTAACATTACCCCCCTTCTATGGATCAACTTCCAGGCGATTCCATGGTGTAGGGTATTCCGTGAAGTTTTCGTAAGGGTTAAATAGAGTTTGGAATGACGCGTTCACCATACGTAATCTGTGGGGTGCACTGGGTTTGAATTTGTAAAAGTCCCGTATCACATCCTTCACGTTTGAAAGGTTTCCTTCGAGTTCCCACGTACGGTCCTTGTCAGAGTAGCCCTTCCAATGGACTAGAAATTCTAATTTACGCCCCTTTAGATGTGAGTCGCATAAATAATCCACTTCATATTCTGCATCGCCTTCGTCCGTGACAGTGACAGCGCCAGGCTTGTACGTAATCTGTCCGGGTAGTCGTTCCTTGTAGGGTTTGACTCGGCTGATGTTTACTACATTGTGAATTTTCATAGAGTTTGGTAGTTTGAGTTTAACCGCATTCGGTCCTACCATCTCGATAACGTTATAGGGGCCTAGCCACCTTTCTGTGAGTTGCGTGACTGTCTTGTCTCGCGTAAGTTAAGGTTTGTGGTACTAAGCCACACTTTGTCGTCCTTTTTATAAATAGGGGCCTCAGAGCAGTGCTTATCCGCTTGTGCCTTCATTTTCTTTTGTGATTTTTCTAAAGAAGACTTCGTATCGGCTAGCGTTTTAGCAAAGTCGTGGGAGAATGATGTGGCAGCTGGTGCCTTTGCTTCTTTGGGTTCTATTCCCATGCGAGGGGTGTAGGAACGTGTGACTTGGAAAGGAGATTTCCCGTCGCAGAATGAACCTTGTTATTATATGAGAATTGTGCCAGCGCAAGCCATTCTGTCCATTCATGCTGCTTCTCGGCTGTGTAGAGCCTGAGATACTGCTGCAAGTCCCGGTTTAGCCTTTCCGTTTGCCCATCGGTCTGGGGGTGGAAAGCCGTAGACATGTGCAAGTCTATCTGTAGCATTTTGCCAAGATCTTGCATGACTTGTGCGGAGAACTGTGGACCTCGGTCCGATATAATAGAGCATGGGAGACCATGTGTTCGCCAAACATGATCTTGATAGAGTTTTGCCGTTCCAAGTGAGGTAACGGTTTTCGTCATGGGAATAAATACTGCTTCTTTACTAAATTGATCTACAACCATGAGGATGCTGTCAAAGTCGTTCGACTTGGGGAGATCTGTAGTGAAATCAGCAGATATATCCTGCCAGGGTCCTTCTGGAATAGGATTAGGTAATAGTTTCCCAGCTGGGGGAATATTTGTCAGTTTCATCCGAGCGCATCTTTCACATCGGGAACAATAGTCTTTAATGTCTGCGCGAGAACCTTGCCAGAAGTAGTAGCATGAGACTAACTCTAAAGTCTTCTCTGCGCCACCATGTCCTGCGAGCGTGGAGTCGTGGTACATGCTAATAATATCCTGACGGAGCTGTTTGTCCTCAGGCATGTAGATTTTTCCATTGATGCGAGCATAGCCTTCTTCGTCAAGTTCGAAAGCTACTAGTGCATCTTCTTTTTCTTTTGATTGTGCGTCCCTGACGCGATCTAAGATCTTTTCTTCTAGTCCGTGGACTCTTACGGCCGTATTGGCCCTAACTCTTTCGGCGGGTATTACCGTCATCCCTTTATTGTCATTTTTGATACCGATGGCGTGATCTTCGCGTCGGCTAAGGGCATCAGCTTTTCCCATGGAAGTTCCCAGTTTCCGAATGAGTTCGTAATTGAATCGTGAGAGGTAGAGAGCCCATCTGGCTTGTCTTCGATTCAGATCTTGAGATTTTATAAAGTATTGGAGATTGGCGTGGTCTGTCCAAATCTCAAATTGTTCGTGGGCACCTTCTAAATAGTGGCGCCATTGTTCTAATGCTAATATGATGGCCAGCATTTCTTTATCGGCTATGGCATAGTTACATTGTTCCGGTGACATTGAATGTGATGAGAATGCCACGGGGTGCCATTTGCCTTCTTTTTCTATAGATAATACGGCGCCAGTGGCGAAGTCGGATGCATCCGCTTCTACCCTGAATCTACAATCGCTTTCCGGATAGGCGAGTATAGGTGCCATTGTAAAATGTCCTTTCAGTGTGTCAAATGTGTTTTGTTCTTTTTCTGTCCAGCGCCATGCTAGATCCTTTTTGGTTAGGTCGTTAAGCGGTCTAGCTGTGATAGAGAAGTCTTTAATGAAGCGGCGATAGAAGTTTGCCAATCCTAAGAAGCTTCTTACTCCTTTGACATTCGTGGGAACTGGCCATTCGGTAATTGCCTTAACCTTGGCGGGTTCCATTTCGATTCCTTTCTCAGATACGATCATTCCAAGAAAGTCAATCTTCTTTGTACAGAATGTACACTTTTCAGGTTTGATGAAGAGATCATTTTCTTTTAATCTCCGCAACACTTCTTTTATGATTCTGTCGTGTTCGGTTTGATCTTCGGTTTTGGTGAACACGAGGATGTTGTCAATATAGATAATGACTACGCCTTCCATATCAGCAAAGATATCGTTCATCATCGCTTGGAATGTGGCGGGCAAGTTTGTTTGTCCGAAATACATAACGAGAGGTTCGTAAGATCCTCGATGGCAGACGAAGGCTCCTTTCCATTCGTCGCCTTCCTTGATTCTCATGTTATTGTAGCCCCATCGTAAGTCCATTTTCGTAAATAGTTTAGCTCCTTTTAATCAATCGACCAATTGGGAGATAAGGGGGAGCGGATAGTTATTTTTGACGGTCCACGAGTTTAGATATCGGTAATCCTGTACCATTCTCTTTTTGCCGTCTTTCTTGGAAATAAAGAATACCGGGGAAGTTTGCGGGGACTTCGACGGTCGAATATATCCTTTTCGGAGTTGATCATCTACAAAATCCGAAACTTCATTTTGTTCATCAACCGACATTGGGTACATCTTTCCCTTTTTCGGTTGGAATCCTTCTTTCATATCGATGGTGTGATCCCATGCATTGTGTTCCGGCATACGTTCCGAGTGTGATTTTGAGAACACCTCGAGGAATTCATGAAACTCTTTTGGGACCATTTCTTCGACAGTCTTTTCTACTACCAGGGCGCTCTGCTGCCGTGCAGACATAGTTTGCCGTAATCAGCGGTAGGTGTATGGCATGTCGTTGAGTTCCTTTTCTTCTAAGGTTCTCACGAATACCAGTCTGTCTGAAAGTAGATAGCACGTGCGGGGACAACATGTGAGTTTTACTGTGCCTTCTTGCCAGTTAATCTCTGGGTTGTGTTTTGTAAGCCACATGTAGCCTAGGATGATGGAATTCTTGCCGAGGTTGGTAATTTTGGCTGTGATCTTTTCGCGATGTCCTTGATAATCGAGAATGATGTCCACAGTGTGTGTGATATTACCGGCGGAATTCTTTGTTCCATCAACATTAAATACTGGAATGGGACATTGCAGTTCCTTGGTCTGTATGTGGTTTTCTTTTGCCCACATGCGATCTATGAATATGCCATTGGCACCGCTATCAAGTAATGCTTGTGCCTTGTGCGTTTTGTATTTGGTTGTCAGGTTTGCGACCTTGGCTTCCAAACAGATTTCTTTCCTCTGTTTTAGTGATCGGAGGACGATCCTTTCTGGGGTTTCTAACGTAATAGGTTCTTTACATAATTTTTTTGTGTTTTTCTTGACGGAATTAAGCCTGGATTCATTGCATCCAGCGAGCTCACTTTCGTGAGACTCCGTCTCGCTTACAGAAAGAGTATCATGATCTAATGTCCTAGTTTGGGCGTTGAAGAACTCGTGTTCTTCTTCGCCATATTCGACGTATGGGGAAAGAGAGGAAAAGGAATTGTTCGTATTAAATGTCTGTTTATCCACACAAGCACCCAGTGCGCTCATGCGGACTCTCCTTTTTCCGAATCGGCCAGATCTGCGAAATAGGCTTTGGCCGCCTCGAAGTCCATTGTGGCGACTTGTTTCATTCAGGAGTCGGGCTTCGCCTTGCCTTTTCCCTTTCCATGCGAGCAAGAGTCTTCACTCCCACTCTCATCGCCAGACGAAGTCGCGCGTATGCTGCGATGCTTGCTGCACCTTCGTCCATGCGATCCCCCAAGGAAATGGCACTCTGTACAGTCCTTTTTGGGCTTGGGGCAGGCCCATTTTCCGTCTTTCTTGGCGATGTGGTCACCGCCGCAATTGAAACATCCCGATTTGCGTACCTCGGAAATGTCCATTGGTTCGCCTCGACCGCCGTAGGTCTTGGCTTGTCCTTGTCAC
>JBBPND010000402.1:0-12329 GCA_038090655.1 Gastroboletus turbinatus | reverse complement strand
CTGTCACCGCAATTCGACAAAGCTGCCATATTGCAGTGAAACCACAGCCAACCAATCGACTACACAACCACGTGATCGCAACATAAACAGAGAGTGAATTGACCGCTATTGTACAGTATCGTCAATTTGCGGTAAATTGAGTACATATATTATATAGACATCTGTAATACAATGAGTCACATGTATCGACGTATTGTGTCTGTCTGTATGTACCGGATATATTCTGTGACCGAATCGGGAAATAATATCACACACTCACGTGGGCTGTGGGAAACATCGATATGTACATTGTCTGAATCTATTTGATCGACCACTTGACCCATGTTCATCTTGAACATGCCCAGGGCGAAGTCTCTGAAAGGGAAGCACAAGCTGGCTGTGAAGGCAGCGAAGAAAGCCACAAAGAAGGATGGCAACGAGGCAACGATTGCGTCTGGATCATGTGGTTCCTTGGAGAAAACAGTCATGGGTCTCGACAAATATATGCAGCAATACCAGGATCTCGAGGATAAATTGAGGAAAGCGTTGATCGGTTATGCTTTGGTCGATATCACGAAGAGAAATCTGATATTTGGTCACTACAACAAGCATGAGCTGAGCCACCAGGAGAAACAAAATCTCCTCGACTCGTTCAACCAAAACAGTCTCGATTGTTTCAATGTTACTCATGTGATCCTGTTCATCATGAACATGGAAGACCTTGTGGATGGATCGGTGAAGAAACTGTCGACGTTGGAAGACATCTCGCATGCTCGCGACAGGAGCACATTACCCGTGTTGCATCTTGTTGAAGATGTCGATAGCGATGCTGAGGGTTTGTTTGATGAGAGCAAAGGACCAGGGGTCATTGTGGCAGGAGGACATCACAGACAACACGCACTTGTTGATTGGATCAAACAGAAGAAAGGTCAGGCGAGCGTGGCTCAGAGAGAGTACAACGAGATCAAAACCAGATCTCAAAGCGACGAGTCTGTCCCTCAAGAGGACATCGATGCCGCTGCTGCCACTGCCGACTATACAAAGAAACTGGTTGCCATGGGCAGGTCGTGGATCGTAGCTGTATACGACAAAGGTGAGTGACTATCGTTCACTCAGTCGGACATCTAGTTGACACTGTCATCTATGTGACGCGCAGATCAAATTGATGCGTGGGGCAGCACGGTCAGCATTCACCTGTTGACGAACGAACATTTTTATTCATACGCTGAAAGTGCCGAAGAGGGGATCATCCAAACATTTTTGATGATGCTAGGTCAGCGAAAGAAATGGTCCGATTTCGACCTGGCACACGGTTTGAGGGCGCAATCTCACGGATACAAGATCACGAGTTTGTTACAACAGGACTACATTTGGATGGTCATGGAAACAATGGTCGACATTCCGTCAACCCATTATGTCCACTCAGATATATTCAAAATGACTGGGTTGTCGCAAGACCTGTTGTCAGAACACGGAGGGGTGAGTCGAAACTAATGTTCTGTGATCATGTCAGTGTAACGTTTCACGCAGATTCTCGTGGCGGTCATCATTTATCTCGAACGTCAACTCAGACTGTGCTTCAACACGGTGGAATGGGATGCGATGTGTGTCCAACAAAGCCAAACTACATTCATGAATCCGAAGGCGACCAACCAAGTTGGCGAAACACAATGCCCAAGAATATCTCTCCACCTGCATGAACTCGCTTTTGTGTGTGGAACCTATGGTAAAAACCATCACCGACGAAGTATGAAAAGGCATCAACATGATCTACAAACAAAACCTTGGATCCAAAATACACAAAAATACACAAAATCAAGGCAACTATTTTCTGGTTTTTCACCACACCCTACCTACATTTTTACTAGACTTTTGCCTAAGCTAATCCAATCCTATCCTCATACTACATTCTCAGTACACTTTCCTACACTTTCCAACTCCATTTTCACTAGACTTTCACCTAAGCTAATCCTACACTTTCAGTACATTTTCCAAGACCAATTTGTCTACAATTTCACCTAAGCTAATCCTACACTTTCCAAGTATATCTGACTACCAATTTTCTAGATTTTCGCCATACCTTTCCTACACTTTTCACTGCCAAGTAGACTGCACGTTTCAATACACTTTCCTACACTTATTACTGTTACACTTTCACTGTCCATTTCCTACACTTTTCATAGACCTTGACTACACTTTAACTACATTTATTTTCTAGACTCTGACCTTGAGTTTACCTACATCGCTACACATACAAAGGAAAATCCCACAGTCAATAAATCCAAAATAAATAACTGGACCAAACATAGTATGTAAATGAACCAATCCAAGACAAATTACCACTAGCATTGCACTAATGTATGAGAGTTAGGCTTGGTCTCCATTAGGTTGGTCTCGTCTCTCGTTTCTCGTCAGGGATGTCATCTCTCGGTTGTCTCGTAGTTAGGGTTTCTGTTCCCGCCCATCCATCCAATATATCTCAATAACACAACAAAGCAAATTAAAACAAAATAATAGTAATTACCATTTCCCACTAATAAAATAATACAAAATCAAACAAAATCAATCCAACTATTTTCTGCATTTTCGCCATACCCTATCTACAATTTTACTACACTTTCGCCTAAGCTATTCCAATCCTATCCTCATATTACTTTTTCTCTACACTTTTCAATACCATCTTCACTAGACTTTCACCTATGCTAGTCCTACACTTTCAGGTCATTTTTTAGTACACATTTTTCTACATTTTCACCTAAGCTATTGCTATTCCTACACTATACAGAGGATGGAGTAATTGTAATTACAAATGCCCGACAGCCTTTTGGCACAAATAAAAATTGGGGCATGTATATAGACCCAATGGAATGTCCTAGTTTAAATTTTAAAGAAAACAGTGGTCAGAATAATTTGTTATGAGTGATATAGGGGTGATGGAGGACCTATGCCATAAGTTGCTTGAAAAAAATACAAGACCATTCCTAATGATTGTAGCACACTCTTAGGGTGTTGTATACATTAGGGAAACACCATTTGGAGTGGTGGTGTCCATTCCTGATTTTATTGGCCATGGTATATAGCAGCCTCAAAGACAGTAATTCAAGTTGACCAAATAAAATACAGAAAAATACAGGACCATGTCCAATGCTTATAACAGACTCTTAAGATGTTGTACAGACTTGGGAAACACCATTTGAAATGGTGGTGTCCATCCTTAATTTTATTGGCCATGATATATGGCAGTCAAGGGGACAGTATTTCAGGTTGACCAAATAAAATACAGGAGTGTGCCCAATGCTCATAGCACACTCTTAGGATGTTGTACACACTGGGGAAACACCATTTGCAGTGGTGGTGTACATCCCTGATTTTATTATCCATGCTATACATATATTATATAGATATACTGAAGGATAGTAATCTTCAATCTGTTTCATCCAAATCCCCCTCTACACCATCCATATCTCTCTCATCCTCATCCTCCTCCTCCTCCTCTTCTGTCTCCTCATTGTCCTCATCACCTTCTATCATTCCTTTTGGAGCATCCTAATCCTTTTCCTGCCCTTGTAAGCTTATTTCTTGCTTTCTCATAGGAGGCTTTCTAGCATTTCTGGATTTCAATGATTTTCTGTTCTTCTGCTCTTTCAATCTTCGCCTCTCCATCATCAATATCTTGCTGGCCACAAGGTCTTCATGTCCAGCATGCTCCAAGAGATCCATATGTAGCTGATTCCGTGGCTTCAGAAGGTGCATTGTCTTCTTTCGAACCTGTTTTCCTTTATTCTCCTTCAATATATCTGTAATTTTGTAGAACTTTGGATTAGTGATCATCACCACTTTATCATCCTCCAGTCTCCATGTCCTTCCAGGTGTCTTGGAACTTCCTTTGAGCAAGCTAGGAAGCATTTGAAGCACTGAAAAGATCTTTTCAAGTCAACCAGTCACTTCAAATTCTTCTGATGCACTGTGGTTCTTCATCCATTGATGATACTCCCAAATATAACCTAGCTTCGACCAAAATGAGCTCCAGGGTGACCTGTTTTCAGGCTTAGAGTATTTTGTAGAGTCTGAGAAGAAGGTGTTTATCCGTTCTGCGAAGCTAGGCTGATGTCGACCGACTCCTGCACTCCCTGGTATATCTGCATTGCATGCCTTGAATGTACATGCACAAAGAGTCTTGAAGATATTGTTGAGAGACCATGTTTGAATGGCATCTTCCAAGGATGTTGGCTCTGGCCTATTTTCTGGGTCTATCAGCCATGTGCTGTCTATCTGGATCCAAAGCTGGCAAGTAAACTGAACAAACAGCTTGCCAATGACAGGCTCTAGGAGGGACAGCTCACTGGTCCACATCCAGGCCTTCATGATCAACCAGGGCTGTTCTTGAATCATCTTGATCAACATGGTCCAGGTAGGCATATTTCCAATGGGAAACAGTTCTGGGTCATCATTGCTGGATATTTTAGGCCACATGGGTGTGTTTTCCTTCTTCTTCAGCTTTGCACCCATCAGCTTTAGTACCTCTACATCATCTAGTTGTTGGATGGTAGCAAGCAAAGATGATCTTTTGAGTTTCAAGTTGAACAGGAAGAACATGCTGAATCGCTCTCATATCCTGGAAAACTGAAGGAGAGCCATGGATTCCCGGACATGGTAATCCAAAATGATGGGAGTACTTGAAGTACAGCGAACAAGATGACAGATGATGCCAGTAGGCACACCCAAGTTGGAGGGATTGATGTGCTTGATGGTGATTTGAGCCAGCTGAAGTGCCCTGATTTGCTTGGCCAGCAATTCAAACCAGACCTCTGAGGGCAACCATAGAATCAGATCGGATTCCAAAAATTGTATAACCTAGACAATGATCTCTAGGTCAATGACAGCCCAATCATGCATAGTGGACTGAAAGATGCCTCACCTTATCACACAAATCTTGCATCACATTTTGTACAGCCATCCCACTCATCCTATACTCATCCCGGACACCATATGACCTTTTCTTGGCCTCTCCAGAATACATGGAAATCGCCTGTGCACACTCATTCATGAAGGTGTTGTTCAATGCATAGGCATCTTTATCCATGACAAAGGTAGGCAAGTTGTCATTGGGCTGAACCACCTCATAGCTGAGATTGTAGGCGCTCCTGAATGCCACATGACATTGTCTTGCTTGCTCCTGTGACATTTCCGCTTGAATTCCCCCATAGTGACTGAGGATGCACATTGCCTTGCAGAAAGCCGCCAGCACCAAACGAGGCTTCCAGTGCATCCAATGGTTCCTCTGACCCAAAGTATTCCAGGATGCCTTTGGCAGAGACTTCGGTCCGATGATGTTTCATCCAGGCATCGAGAAACCTGTCAACCATGTTTCGTGCTGTGGTATTGATTTTGTTCTTGTGGGATGACAGATCCTCATGAAGCCTAGCTCCGTATGTTGGTTGATGCATTTTTTATTTTATTTTATTTACTGACTCAGGGTTCAAATCATGTTCTGAAGTGTCCTGAGCGATGCGACATGTGAGCTGTCATCCAACCTAATCCAAGTCGAACCCAACTGATGGGCTTACCTTGTTTCCATCCTCTTTTTCCTTCTCCTTCTCCTTCTCCTTCTCCTTCTCTTTCTTATGGGACCCATTGACCTGATGGTGATGTGAGATGCTGTCTCCATGTCCAATGACAGTGTGTCACTCACCTGCATGTCCAATGTTTCCTCCCTATTGGTCCTTTGTGCTTTCTGAATTATCGTGATAGCATCGTGAGGTCGTGCATTTTTTGCCTGTGAACCCTCATCTCTCTTCTTACCTTCTTTGATCGCTGTTTGGCCGGCATCGCATTGTTCGCATTGGCCTGCATGATGCTTGGTGAGTGGACAATGTTTTCATGACTGCCTGTTTATGTACCTTGTTTATCAGGTCAGCAAGAGAGTCTGCGACCTGTGTTGGTTAGAGAATGGGGCACGTAAGAATCATGTTGGTATTGAACACTAGTATCAGATTGTTTATTGGTTGGATCTGTTTTGTTTGTTATCAGAGCCTTGTTAGTGAACATATACGCTATTAGCTTACCTCATTCTGAGTTTGTTGTGATGGTGATGATGGCAGTATTTGTGCAATATGCCAGTCAGATGCCTATGTGGCTGGTGTCTGAACAATGTGTGTACATATATGTAACCCTAGCTGACCTGGTTGCTTGTTTGTAATGCTGCAACATTAATGTCCAATGCTACATATAGAGGTATCTGTATATCAAAGGGCTGAATGGTCTCTATGAAGCCACTGGCTCGAACTGGGTTGGATGTTTGCTTTGATCATCATAAGCAAAATAATCAGCATATATAAATAACTGTTATTATATTACATCATCATGTGAATACAATGGCATGGCAATGTCCATATCAGAGGTGTTGGAGGTCTATAAGCCATGTGTGATAGACATTTAATAAACAATATTAGTGAACACATTCACTATCAGCTTGCCTCGTTGTGTGTCATCTGAGGTCCAATCCATTGAGACTTGATCTTTCGCATATGTTTTTTCAGCCCCTCTATGGTTGCATACCCTTTTCCAGCAGGACAGCTAGGGTGGGAACAATAGCAGTTATATAGACCATATTTGTTGTATTCTATTGTGATGGTTTGTTGTGTTTTCTGAAATACAAATGTCAATTAACCATTTGTGCAGCCACCATTACATTTCTTTTGGTGACCACTATATTCTTTTTTGGTGGTAAAAGATGTGCCACACTTGCCACAAGCAAACATTGTGAGAATGATGTAATGAATAGCAGTTATCCCAACTAGGAAGGTGGTTTTAGGAAATGAAGAGAGAAGAATCACAGCCACAAGTCAAGTGCATGAATATAACTCAGTTTAAAACTCAGATGATTATGTAATAATAATAATAATAATAATATATGAATTCTTGAAATCCATGGATATTTTTTATTTTCAAATCTGTGTGAACTTGAGGACATTCCAGGCTGATCAAATATTGTCAAGTATGTATAAGTACTTATTACCTAAAGTATATATACCAGCTGTCCCAATCTGGAATTAGAACCTCTCTTGATCTCTTACCATCACCATCCCAAGTTCAATCCTAAGCTATGTCTGCTACAAATACAACCAAACCACCACCAACATCAACAACCACTGTTAGCACACATGTTCACTAAATTTTATTCAACAATTCATCATAATTTACAATAGTCCAAAGCAAAGTGTATGACACAAACAGCTACACACAATGTGACTGAAAAGGCAAGTGGCTGTGTTTTACATTTGTTTGTTGATATTGTTTGTCTGTTTTGAATTTATTTTTTAATCCAATAAAATGAGCAATATTAGTAAATGTATTCACTAATATATATGTTTGGAATTCATTCTGTCTTATTCATTTGGAATTAGCTTTGTCTTATATTTGTTTGTTTTTAAATTCAATATGCTTGCTATTTTAGTAAACATGTTCACTAATAATTGGGATTATTATAGGAGTCAGCAGAGCTTGAAATGCAGCTCAGCATCACCTCTGCCATCAAGAAGACCCAACTTGGCTATGAACTGGTTTGCTTCGTGAATAAGAATGACTTGGGTTGTGGTCCAACCATGATAGTCCAACAATCCAATCCTCGCCCCCTTGATTTTTGTTGAAGAAGATAACACATGAGATGCTCAATCGACACCAGCAGGAAAGTGTTATGATCACCATCAATGCCTCCCTCATCAAAGGTGGACTCATTGATGTGAACAAAGCTGGAGCCTATACAAACCATGTCGAGTGGACTCCTTCAAGAGATTCTGATGCCATTGCTACCTTGGTCATGTATTTACTTAATGGTAACCATGGCATGGCATGGATGCGTGAGAGATATGCACTTGAGACATTTCAATATGAGCAAGCACAAAAATCCTTTGATGAATCTGCAGTCAGCAGCTTTGAGAGAAAGGAGGCTGAAGAGACCATGCACAAGCTTGGCATATTTTTTAAGGAGAATGTGGTCTGGCTGGTCGAATTTTTTGACTATGGTAAGTGAAATATTCATAATATTAGTGTACATGTTCACTAACATCATTGGTCAGATGCCATGAAACAGCAACCCAACTGTAGCCTCCTCCTCCACTCCCTATCTACCAACCATAGTCATCCTGCCAAGGAGGATACTGAGATGGACAAGCTGAAGAACCTATTTCACCTGATGAAAGACAAGCCAAAGGAAGAGCAAGCGGTTCTTCAGGCCACTATCACATCCCAGTGGGAACGATCAAAGGATAAGAGTAGTGTTCGACCTGCCAGCATTGTCTACCACTTGGGTCTTGTCACCAGCCTGACCAGAGAATTTGCATTTGACCTTTTTGAAAACTCCTCGTTATTTTCAGTATTTTTCTTTTACCAGAATCTCAATCCCAATCTCAGCAGCGTAAGTTGAGCTTAATTGAACCATATTAATGAACATGTTTACTAATATTTCCATTTTATGAGCAGTTATTCTGTGCTACCATCGATCCCATGATCAGCATGTTGGAATATCTGTGTTCACCCATTCAATTGCCTTCCATAAAAAGGTCTTGGGACCCATGGGATATATCAATAATGTCAAGAATTAGCAGAAGCTGACTGAGGTATTGGAGACAGAGTTTCATCCACAGCTGAAGCAATGCCCCTTTGGACCATATCATGAAATTCTAGAAGCATTCGATCAATCCCTGTTAATCCAATGGGATAATGGCTTCTCAAACAAGCTGTCCTCTTTCATGCACTTGCTTGGGAGTGCGGAGGAGGCCAAGTTGAATCTTCATCTACAGAATTACATGGACTACTCCAGAGAGGTCACCAGCTGCACGGAATGCACAATTGCTCAAGCCATTGTGGACCATTCTCCAGGCAATATCACAGGCCCTGCATTGAAACATCTGGTTGTCAAATTGGAATGGTTTTTCCTTGGTTTTCATTCCACGAATGAGTCGTGCATCAAGTTCAGTACACCATATCAACTCTTTTCCGAATTGGTCATACTGAGTCTCATGATAAACTGGAACACCACTGTGATTCGTGTCTGTCATCGTCCAAATGATGAGGAAGTGAATTTGGTGATATATTGATTGAGGTAAGGAATCAGGAGCATTTTATCATCTATATTAGTAAACATGTTCACTAATATTCACATTTTCCTAGGTTATTTCTTGGGTATTTCCTCTGGTGACTTATCCATTGAAACATCAATGAGGATTGACCCGAGTATGGCATTGTATTTGGGAGGGAGTGACAGCCTTCCTCGAACATTGACTAGGCATTATGGATGCAACTGTTCAACAGATGTGTATTGGCAAGGCAAGTCAAGTGATTTTGTTATCAGCATTGCTGGTCATCACTAACATGAGCATATACAGCTCATCGAGCTTTTTTATCAAAATCATCGCACAATCCTTCTACAGCTGAAATTGGCACTGTCGAAACAGTACACATTGACCTGGATGGAAGGGACAGAGGAGCAGATTGGTGGATGGCATGGGCCGGTTGGAGGGGCTGTGTGGTTGGACGTTTGGAAGATTTTTTTACAAGCCTGGAAGGCTGCGCTCAAGCAGGCAAAATTCACAATTGGCTATTGTCCCCCTGCAACCAATGAGGACTATGTGAAGATGAAGATAACGAGCATGTCTGTTGATCACATGGAGGCATTTGAGCTAGCATATAAAGTCTTTCGTGCCACACCATTTCCATGGCACGCCACCACTACACAGAATCCCTTCGGAAAGACATTCATTAATGTGGCCATAATGGCAGGATAGCATATAGGTTTTTTGGAGGACATCGTCCAACTTTCAGTCATATGGTTGCTTCACAGTCTTCACTCTCTTCAACTCCTTTGTGCCATTGGGATAGTGGTGAGGCTGTCAGATTGTGGGATGGTTATACAGATGCTTGTGAACTGGACGCTTCCAACCCTTTGTTGGAATACATGCCCATCTCAAATGCAGACGAGAGCTTGGGCACAAGCACTGCTTGTGCTACCGATGCCCCCATTACAGAAACCATTGTCTGTTCCGAAGGTCTTGGTTACATCAAGGTTGGTGAGGACAAGAAGCTGGACCCTTCTTTGACATACACATTGAAACCTCTTTTGACAGTATGTGGCCAGTGATTTAGTGAACGCGTTCACTAATATGATATATTTCCTTGACATTATTTCTAGTCATTGGCAA
Organism: Gastroboletus turbinatus; assembly: GCA_038090655.1. NCBI lineage: Eukaryota > Fungi > Basidiomycota > Agaricomycetes > Boletales > Boletaceae > Gastroboletus > Gastroboletus turbinatus. Next base: position 2,151 of record JBBPND010000402.1, on the reverse strand, counting down.
TGCTGTTGTACAAGAATGTGTCACACATCTGAAACCCTGCCGAAAGCCTCAACCTCCCACTGCAGCCGGAGGAAATGAAGCTTGCAATTGAGAAGCTCAATCTTGGTCTCAATTTCGAGACTCTTGCATTTGCTAGCGACAGCGAAGTGAACAATTTCTGGCAAGCACGAACCAATGAAGAGCATCAAAACCAGAGTTTAGGTCCTTTCTCCATCTCATCCACTGTGTCATATATGACGAAGCTGAACCACATGCGGATGCAGCAAGCAAAGCTAATGAGCAAGTGGCTCAGACAGCTGCAAAAGGCCAAGGTTTGCTTGCCAACACTGAGTCCTCTCATCATATTCAGATGATGAGATGGATGGCAGTGGTGGTGAGAATGCATTGAGGTGTATGTGCCACTAAATTCTTAATATTAGTGTACACATTCACTGATATGCTTGTTTTTGAAGGCAAAGGGAAAGGCAGAGCCAGCACTTGGACCAGCAGCACCAGCACTGCAGTCACGCCAATCTCTGGCAAAGACAAAGGCTTGATGGGGACAAGTGGTGCAGTCACACCCTTGTCTGGTGAGCTACATTTTCTGTAGCTCAGGTGATGTGCATGCTAACCTCAGGGCAGAAAATTGCAGTGCTCCTGATGATGGCTTCAGCAGTAATGAAGGATCTTCACTGACTCAGAAGTGCATCCAGTCAGTTCCTTTTGAGAGGCTTTTTGAAAAGATTCATCACCTCCAGATTTCTTCTGCATCACAACTCATGGACAATGGATGGACCAACTCGAAGGATGACATCTCGCACAGCCAAACCTCTGACCCACCCAATGATCTGTTTGAAATCCTTCTCAATATGTTGGATGAGCTTGTGGATGATGAAACATGCACCTGCAGAATCAAGATGTACCTTGAAGATGAGAAAGCATGCCCCTCTCCAGACAGGTTGGTTAACTGGCTGAGGAAAGAGTGGGCCAAGGACAATGTCATAGGAGGGCTCATTACCAAGGATTTGAGTACATGGAAGAAGAAAATGACAGCCCTGATTGCAAAGACAGAGAAGGACAATGAGGAGGCCATGGATCAATCCTAAGGAATGGCCTAGCTTTGTTGTGGTTGTGATGTTGTGATGTACTTTGTAACACATTTTCATTCTGGTACCCATGTCTAACTGTCAAGTTGTATTGGACCACCTTGTGGTCAATGGAATGTATGTGTGTATTGCTGATTGAATGCTGGAATAATGAGAGATATCATGTTTTCATAAACATCTATGCTAATTGAGGGGTATATACTGTATGCCTGTTTGAGTTGATGAGCATGCTGATTGGATGATGTGCAGACCATTTCAGTGAGCATGTACACTAAATAAGGAGTGCGCACACTGACACTGACCTACATCTGCACTAAACGAGGAGCGCACATGCCATATTAGTGAATGCATACACTAAATGAGGAGTGCACACACTGACATTGACCTACATCTGCGCTAAACGAGGAGTGCACACGCCATATTAGTGAACATATAGACTAAATGAGGTGAGTGCACACACCAACCTGGCCTACATCTGTGCCAAACTCAGAGCGCACCCTGGAAAGACAACTAACTTGCTGGGTAAGATTATTAGGTTCCACATCTCCAGTCATAAGGCCGGATTGGAAGACATACTAGATTGAATGATGCATCAATGAGGTTCGTATGATGGCAAGATAACAAATGGCACATTACTTCTCATACATATAATCTCACATTCCATGCTTCAGTATCAATTGCCATATCACCAATCCCATCATCCGATCAATCCACATGTGGCTTACACGTGGCCTCATATGTATATCTCTGATCTCCATCAAAATTCATTTTGATTGTGTCGTACAGTGGCTCAAATAAGCATCCCAATGTTGGGCCATTTTGAAAAGCCTTGACATTTGCAAGAGAACCAAAACATGTTAGCTCTAACCTTGCAGGGTCATCCATAGCCCTAACCCTTGCCCTGAAGATGAGCTCTTAGTCATGTGATTTGGTTGCCATGGGATTGAGATATAACCATTTCAAAATGACATGTCATTGGGACACTTATTTGAGCAACATTTCTATTCTCAATTTTAGTACTTTGTATGCCCTCCCTTTGCCTTTATCACTGCCTCTAGTCTTCTAG
>JBBPND010000401.1:0-12369 GCA_038090655.1 Gastroboletus turbinatus | reverse complement strand
CAAGCACTCGTCGTCGCGCAAACCAAAAGATGGCACTGATGGGTCGACCGACTCTTCGGACGTCGATTCCAGGGAATACATTTTCTGATTTGGTCGCACAGCGGTGTGCTGGGAGCACGGCATCCAACGAGTCCAACAGTCGACCTCGGATTGCGCGTCGCTCGCGAGGGGATCACCCCTCGAGGGTGCTGGTGAACATGCTCACAGGACCGCTACTAGCGGCGGCAGTCGTGTCATTGCAGCCGCCCTCCCACCCGCGTTGGACCTCATCCTTGGGAGAGAAGCCGCATCAGAACACCAAGCGTCTGAACGCGACCTCAAATGGAGACTGAACCGTGCAGAGGCAAAAGGAGATCTGGAAGACATGATGGGACCGAAAGAAGTGGAACGAGAGGAGATATTGGAGAAGAAACGTGCTCGAAGAGAGAATGATCATGCGTTTCAGGAAAAAAGGGACGATGGGTATGAAGCAGACAAGTCGATGTTGCTTGGCGGCAGGGATAAATTCAGAGACCGGTTATGTGTTCTCTTTCTCACCAAGCTTTGTTACTGACGTGTATAGCACCATAGCACAATATGGAAACGTTTCGAAGAGAAGCGTGCCGCCCCGATGCGCGAGAAAGACAAGGCGACCATAGACATGGCCCAACAACTTCAAGTTAAACAAAGGTTGGATAGTCTTATACCCATTGTACGTATTATCGTGAGTACACGCTCATACCATCATCATATACTGGTAATACATGGCCTATTGCCTACATTGTTTTCTGTCAGTGTTCCTTATTGAATGCCTCGTTCATGGTGAAGGACAGGAGTCCACGTGGTACTGCATGTGAGCGCGAAAGCGCTGGTAGGACTGGAAACGGTCCTGGTGGCCCAGTTGGTCTGTGGGGTTGCATCGCGCCATGCGATCGCAATGGTGGAGTACCCTCGTAGTAGCGGGCCTCACCTGGAGGTCCGTTGGCATCCCTCCTTCACACTGCACCGACATAAGAAGTCTCCTTACTCCCCACCCGCTCTCACCCATATTTAAGTCACCAGCCTCTCGTTGGGTCGTGCTCGCAGGCCAGGCATCGTCCACCTGCTCGTTGCCTACTCCCTTTGACTGTTACAGCTGGTAGTTCACCTACACGGCCTGGAAGGGCAGCAGTTGGGGTAGCGGTTAAGCCCCCTGATGAGAGCTTTCGCAGGCTCGAAACCGCATACCCGGTACCCCCCCTTTGCCTGTCCCTGCGCGTACTGTACATGGCCCTGATCTTCAGAGAGGGGCAAGAGGGGCACCTGACGGGCGCAGCAAACAGGTCCGACAACCCTTTCCTTTGCACAATGAATTCCCATGGGGAGCCCAAGGGCCCTCCCCTGTGCATGCATCATGCGGTGTCGCGACTACGCATCCTTTAAGCCACCCTTGCTAAACAGACATGTCATGTACTCTTCTCCCGCGACGTATAGTTTTACTTTGGCCCCGATTCAGCACAACGATGGTATCCCTCTCGTGTGCTTAGATGACATGTAAACCCGTGCCCTGTCAACGTGGTCTAATTCCTGTATAAGAAATTGAACATCGAGACTTCGGCATCCTTGCCGAATGTTGGGTTGCGGCGTCGTGCTTGACGCACATCGTCATCTTAGTAGACACACCGTAGGCCTGCAACAGCTCTAATCAATCAGACACCAACCTCCGCGTGTGTATAGACTTCATCAGCAGCTATCGAGCGAATATCCTGGCGAGCTTGATCATGTACGGGCTTATCAAGATTCGTACTGATGTTGCAAGGATCCATGCGACTCGTCGTGTGCACCCGAGCGAATACACAACATCCATGCGGGCAACCTGATCGCAATGGTAGCATCCCCTGATCCTTGCTGATGCTGACCCACCGTGAGTCTAACAATGCAAGGTAAAGGAAATCGTGCGCACCATTACATGGACCCTCGCGGCCGAGGGTTCAGGTGGGTTACTCCCTTGTTCCACCTAACAGGACGTACGCTGTCGCGACGAGTTCTACCATCACTGGGAAAATACGCACTGGGCCGGCTTCCTTTAAATGCGCAGAACCTTGTCCGCTAGACGAAGTATTTTTGCTCGGATGGTTGGGAAAAGCAGCCTTGGGAGGCGATTTATGCTGTAATGTGTCGTGAGTGCCTGCATACAAATCCGAGGAAAAACGAACATGTGGCTTTCTGACGGTTTTTGCGACCGTTCACTAAGATGATATATTAGACACACCACATGAGATCTATCACAGAAGAGCACTCACTGGCTTGCGTTGACCCGCAGCTATCCACGAAGGTCCCTCGTTCGTTGCATCGGCTCTTGCTGATGAGCGGGACGGAGATTGACGATCGACAGGTTGGTACCGCGGCTCTTCGGAAAGGTGATCAGGATTATGCGTAATGGAGTCCTTGTGACTCTCCCTTTGTAGCCACTTTTAAAATATTGAACGGCCAGGTGAGGACTCAGCAGTATCAGAGTTTTCCCCCAGACGTGTCCGCAGAGGGGAGGTCACTGGTGGGTCATCTGACAACTGCGATATGCCATGGGATAGATCCAGCGGCGGTATCTCATCCTCCCGGGAATCGACAGAGGAGGCCGAGAATGGTAACTCCAGCAAGGTCAACACGGAAGTAAGACAAGAATACAGTGATCACCAACCTCGTCAAAGTCGAACTAAGGAGCCTGCGCGCTCGATGGGACCTCAAGCTATGCCATTGTGAGAACTCGCCTCGAGGGGGAAACGAAGAGACTGATACCTCGAGGAGATCATCCCCATCTACGCTGTGTCCTTCGGGCTCGCGTGGGCCGGATTTCGCAAGATCCTCCTGTTGTATACACAAAGGTGTCAGCGCGGTTCTTTCGGTGACGGAACGACAAACTCCTACCGGATTCGAGTCGGGTGGTTTGTTGTCATGGCTGCCCGATGTCGAAGGTTGCTCGCCTTGTTGTATTTCCTCGCGAGTAGATGCCTACAAAGGTTGTCAGCATGGGAGACGGAATGGCGCTCATCCGATATGCAAGGACTATGAAGGCACAAATACTTACGTGGAAAGGACCATACAGGTCCGGGAGTATGTTACTGAGATCACGTATGACGATTTTCCCATCAGCCTGTCCAGTCGCAATAGAGGTGTTGCTAGTGAGACAGAAATTGATTGTATGTTTGCACTGTCCTTAATGACGGAGCCGATCCGAGTTAGTACAGGAAGAAGATTGAATGCCGTGCGACGACAGTGATGAATTTACCATTGACAGCTAGAGCGATAGACGGGATGTCATTGTCGCCGTCATAGAAAACCGGTTCAGCGAGCTGGGATCCAGTGGAGACGTCAAAGGACCTGATTTTGTTGTCGATGGATTTGCTGACCCGACCATGCAAGCGGTGTGCACGGGCCTCGTGTGGCTATGGTTGTCTTGACGGTGATGAGCTCGTCTCCTCCCCATCATTATGCTTCAGATGTTCACTTTCTTGTCACTCCTTCCAGTCCCTGTGGCAAACCTGGTTGAATCAGGGGAGACATCGACTGCCCACACCGCGTTTCTGTCCTCTACGTTGATCACCTTCTCACGCATCTCTCCGTCCCACACACTTGCGCCCGGCCCCTCGCGATACCCACACACTATCCACTTCTGATCACTCGACACAGAAATCGCGCGCAACTTCATTTCCGGTTGCTTTCCGACCTCTTGACCGTCTGCAAGTCGCCATCGTCGAATTTCGTCCCCATTATCGCCCAAAACATGCTTTCCGTCAAGATGTGACCGCGTACACAAAGTCAGAGCGACCGGTGTCGAGTACCATCGTTTGGTCTTACTGCATTGTCAGCGCTCATTGCTCTATCAGTCCTCGGAGCTGCCACGCACCGATATTCGTCGACGACATCCTCACCAATGGTACACAATCGTCGGTGTCGAAACGTCAGGGAACAGGGTAATTCGGTTTACTCGTGGTCGCAGCGACTCCGTAAACAGGTTTCCTTGTTCCTAATATAAATTGGTTTGTTCACGTAGGTGCCTCGTGCCTTTGGCGCTTATTCTCACTCGGATCCAGCCAAGTGACCTGGTTGTGACGACCAGGTAACCAGTCAACTTATCGGCGAAGCCTCCCGTCATTTTCAGAGGTAGTCTGCGATTGCCCGTCATGTCTAGGTTGCGGGACTCGGTTCACGACAAGTGTACAATCCGCATTAGACCAACCCGAGCTAACTTCGCGTCAGAGCCAGGTTTATGGATGGTTATTGTGCCCCTCTCATCTATTTTCCATCAATCTAGTACAATCTAAACACTGATCGTCACCAAAAGATCGCACTGACGGGTCGACTGACTCTTCGAACGTCGACTCCAGGGACATGTCTTTTTCTGATTTCGTCAGGTCGCGGTGCGCTGGGAGCTCGGCATCTACCAATAGTCCACCTCGGATGCCTACAAAGTCGCTGATTGACATCGAATCCCTGGCTAACGGGTCCATCACTGCCGATGCCATCTTGCGGCATCATAACTCGGTCAAAACGTTTAGGTGAAGTGCAAGGAAGAACACTTGAGAAGGACCGACCTTTTCTATTTCACATACACATCGACGAGTTGTAGGAGCCTGGACAGTGACTTGACGGATATGCGAGTCTGTTATGTAAGTTATATGAGGCCAGGCGCGTTCTGATTCCCGGGCGAAACTTTGCGTGACAGGCTTGACAGCCAGCCTGAAGGGAAGACGAAGAAGCGCCGCATGTCAGACGAATTGTTCACAGCCTCCTGTTCCAAATGATACGGCGAAGCTCTGGGGGACGATATGGTTGTGACATCGGCGAATTGCCCAAGGACCAGAAACTTGGAGCTGAGAAGCTGGATCAACCATAAATTTGAGATGTCTTTTTGCGTGAGGATACAGCGAACTTTTTTCACTATATTTAGGTCGTGAAGGCTTTAGTTATAGAATCTCAAGAAAACAAGCATGGGGGCTCAGATCATAGTAAGTAAGTGCCAGACAATGGGGAACAGTACATGGGCGTGCAACCTTGTGTGTGACAAACTGATACATCGTCGTACACGTGCGCTATTCATCGTGGTGCGACCATGTCCTTCGCCGGGAGGCATAACAAAGCAATCGTGCATACAAAAGGGCCACTGCCAGCCAGGTACAGTACTGCATTGCTCCCATTGGTGCTGCCGAATAGCTGAGCAGCTATGAGTGGACCAGAAATCCCAAGCAGGTTGCCAAAGAAGGATGCTAGGCCGGTCGCAGTTCCCCGGACCGCAGCAGGGAATGCTTCGGGAGTCCATCCGAAGAGCTACGGTCGTATCTTTCAGCGAACAAGTGGTAGGAACAAAAAAAGGCTGCTCACCGCTGCGTTGAAAAGGGTCTGGCAAAAGTACTCCAACATGGCGAAGCCGACGTGACTCGCCTGTGTATTTACGATACTGTAGAGGAAGAGAGATATGCCCATGACCATAGACGAGAAAACGAGAGTCCATTTTCGCCCAACTACAGGTGTACGGACCATCAAGACAGCTAGAATGACCGCGGCAACCCCGGGGCTGCAGATGATCAAATAGTCGACATATGTTTGCTCTAGACTAACGTTGATCGCACTGTTCTTCCGCTGCAAGATCGTAGGTAAATATGCGGCAGCGATGCCAAAGCCTGTGAACCAAACGCTGAGACAAAAGAATGATGAAGGTGAATGTCTTACCCCAGTAGTCAAACATCCAGGTAATCCACACAAGGATTGTCACTCGGACCATTTTCCAACTCCCAAACAATAGTCTCAATCGGGAAATCTCCTTGAAAAATCGCTTGGAAAATCGCATTTCTTCCGCGACTGGAGCCTCCTTGCATTGCTTGTAAAGTGATTCCACGGTGAGGTCACAGGAACGCCCGTTAAAGGCAGCAATCTTGTGGACGACCTCAACCGCACCCAGGTCATTCCCTTTCGATAGGAGGAACTTTGGGGATTCATAAAAAGGGAAGATGAAAAACCGAATGATGAAAACCCCAATTGTGATCGAAGCGATTGTGAAAAACACGTATCGCCACCCCATATTGCCATCCCTCGAGCAGCAAGGTGCAACACCTCCCGTCAAATTACAGGACACCAAGGTTGTCGAACAAGAGTAGCTGGGTATGAGCCCCAAAGCGATGAGGCTGCATAGGACAAGTGCCAGTGGCTGGAAGATCGAGAGCGCTGCGAGCAGATAAAACCGATCCTGGTCAAAGGTCAGTTGCCGTTTGATACCATCATTGCGAGAACTAATACCTCTGGAAGATATTCGACAGTGACTTCATCACAAGGAAGAGTGAGCGACGTGGATAATTTAAGCAGTGATCAAGGCGCTTACTAGTCGAGTCAATGGGTATATTGCCCCCGACGCCAAATCCAGTGAATGCTATGATCACTAGCAGACCGTTGTATGAAGACATGGCACCAAGACACATGCCAAACACGCCAGTAATTAAAGAAGTACCAAGGAACGCCACTCGACGACCTAGGCCAAGCCGTCAACACGATCAAAGCACCAAGCAAAGTTCCAGTTGTCAACGAACCTACAACATCAATCAAAACTCCCCATGTGAATGCGCCTGCGGTCATGCCAGCAGCGAACGCGGTGGCGATGTTTCCAAATTCCTTGTCGGAAAATCCAAGTTCACGCTGTATGTTCGACGACACAATTGCAAATGCCATTCCCCACATAACATCCAAGAAAAATCCGGTGCCGCAGATCGCCCAGATTAACCTAGCATTTTGTCAATAAATGCGCATTCGCATTGCGACGGAAGCAAAATGAGAGTGGTGCGTACCATTGATAGCGTCCCATGCCATACCGATTTAATTCTTGATCAATGACTAACGATTTGGTCGTAGATTGCAAGGGCAGGGATTCGGCGTCGACGGACTCGCCTACTGCGATTTTTACGTCGACCACTGCCGAAGTCATGTGGGATATCGACCTGAAAAAAATGGACAGGACACTGTTGACTTTGGTCCCTCAGGCTAGAGTATTTAATATTCGCGACAATTACCGGAACCGAATAATGTATCGCGGATATAGATCTATTTCCAATGCAGTAAGTATGAAAAACCAGACAACAAGCACTTGATTCGATGGACGGACTAGGAGAGATGGATAGAATGGTCACCGACGTGGAGGGCGCAAACTCAGTGCGCAGTCGATGTTTCACCTGATTCGACCAGGTTTGCCGGCGGGACTGGAGTGGGCGACAAGATAGTGAATATTTGAGCATCAGAAGCAGGAAGTGTGGAAAGCTGAACGACTATGCTTCAAGAAGCACTAGATTCAATGGGCGGTATACCAAACTCGGTGAAAGGCATCAGAACACTTGTTTCAAGTGTTTCCGGAATGGGCATCGGTCATACCCACGAGGTTCTTGCTGATGGCGCCCTTACGACCAAATTTGGTATACCGCCCATCGAATCTAGTGCTTCTTGAAACACAGTTGTGAGTCAGCTCCATACCTCCTGCTTCTGATGCTCAAATATTCACTATCTTGTCGCCCGCTCCAGTCCCGCAAACCTGGTCGAATCAGGAGAAACGTCGACTGCGCACTGAGTTTGCGCCCTCCACCGTGACATCGATGACCATTTCATCCATTTCTCCGTCCCACACACTTGGCCCCTGCTCGTAACTTGTAAGTCCAATTAAACACACTATGATCCACTTATAACCCCTCGACACACGGACGATGTTCATAGTATCCATTCTAGTTTGCTTCCCCACCTCTTGACTGTCTCAGTCTGTCTGCAAGTCGCCATCGCTGAATTCCATTGTCACCCCCGCCCAAAAGATGCCTTCCGTCAGGCTGGAATGCGACTTCCCACACCCAGCCAGAGCCGCTTGTGTTAGGGACTGTCGTTTGGTCTTACTGAATCGACAGCATTGCTCGATCACTGGAGGCGCTACGCGCCAGTATTCGTCGATGACATCCTCACCAATGGTACACAATCGTCGGTGTCGAGACGTCAAGGAACAAGGCATGTCGGTTTCCTCGTAGTGCGCAGAGTTGTTCCATAAACACGTTTCCTTATTTTCAATAATATTGGTCCGTTCTTTGGTGCTTATTCTTACTCGGATCCAGCCAAGTGTCCTCATTGCGACACCAGGCAAGCAGTCAACTTATCGGCAAAACCTTCCGCCACTTCCAAAGGCAGTCCGCGATTGCAAGGCTGTGGGATCGGTTCACGACAAATGTACAATCCGTGTTGGACCAACGTGCGACATATCGCGCATAAAATACGACTCGTTCTCGAATCTCGAAATGTCTCGCGCTTCCAACTTGACCCCCCGGAGCTCGAATGCTTGTGCTTCTTCTAGTTTCCATGGTAAGGCGCCACCTCCTCACGTTAGATCCAGGTTTATGATGGTTATTGTGCCCTTTTAGTCTACTCTCCACCGATCTAGCACAATATGAACACTCATCGTCGAGTAAATGAAAAGATGGTACTGACGGGTTGAACCACTCTTCGGACATCGACTCCGGGGACATGTCTTTTTCTGATTTGGTCGCGCCACGATGTATTGGGTGCTTGGCATCCGGTCGGTCCGGTAGTCGGCCTCGGATGCCTGCAAAGTCGCTGATTGACATAGAATCTCTGGCTGATGGATCCACCACTGCTGATGCCCTTTTGCGGCATCAGAACTCGGTTAAAACGTTGATACGAAGTGCAAGCAGCAGGACGTTGAGGAAGACCAACCGTCTTCTGTTCTCGCCGTGCTCGCTCTCTCCTCCTCGACTTTCCCCCGATATCCCCATCTGCGAGCAAGCAGAAACCACGCCAGTCAACAGCCCCGCATCTACAATGCATCATCGCAGATCTAAGAGTGACTTACCGCTCTCCCGAAATCGAGGGAACCTGACAAATATGAGGATCTCATGGATGCCACCCGGCTAGTGGGCACTCCAGACACAGAGCCGAATTAATCCTCCGGGGCTCCCAAGCGATCCGTCAAGTCATCCTGTGACTGGATTGCACCAACTCTCATCCGGGAACGCGAACCTCCTATATCGTTTACCGTGCTCTCCCGACCTCTCCTCAAAGCAAAGTGCGGCTGAAACATCGGCATCGCTTTCACCGGTTTCGCAGACCCAGTTCAACATCGTCCCTCCCGGGCTTTCTCCTCGGTCTGAAATAGACCCTCGACAACGTGCGCTGACAATTTTCAACACCCTGCTCAGAATGACACATCAGACACAGTGTCTGTCTCTTAGGCTGCGCGGTCGCTGACGTCGCGGAGTTCCTCTTGGTTTCCATTTGTGTCTTTATACTCGAGTACTGGACGCGCACCGTTCCCGCTGCGCGATGGCAGTGATATGGAGTCTACATTAAATCTTGGGGACCTACGAAGAAGCCGAACCTGACATTTGAGTATCCGCGCCCCATCCGTGGTCGGGAGTGTGCAAAGACGGATCTCACGGATAAACAGAAAACGCCAGAATGAAGACGTAGCTCGGCCAAGGTTCTGATCGAGGTTGGTTTGACGTTCTCGTTTGGTCTTACTATCCCAATCGGCTGAATATCGTAGCTTGACGATATCGTCAACGGTCGTAGGCCGCTGGTGCATGTTGACTGTGACGAGGACTTGGGACTGCGTGGTCGCAATCCGGCGATCAGCATGACGATGGAGGATGGTATGATGCAGCCTACTCGTGGCTAGTGGCATGACGATGGCTCCACTTCAGTTCAGCAATGACCCAGCATGGGACACAATTGGCGGCTCAAACGTCCGGTTTAGGGGCAGTGGTTCTGCATATAACGGAGAGTGTACGGGGAGCGTGTACGGCGCACGGTGTGGAGGAAATGTATGGCGTAAGGGTGGCAGACCGGGTATGGCGTTGACGGGCATGATTGGGTGCCCAACATGGGGATGTTCATGCCGCCCAACCAATGGTCAAGCCTGTGTCTGTAGTGGCGACAGCAGCTCGCAGAGCGAATTTAGACTCGGAGATGCCTGCCAGAGGCTGGGGCACGTGGGGCGTCTACGGAGACTCGCCGGTCGAACTACGTGGGGAACGGTGCAGTACTTACCTTGCGGATAGAGACCAAGGAATGGGGGGAACCGTTCTTGTAACATGCACCTCCGCTGCCGCTGGACAGTAGATACCGAACAAGACGGGCTGTTTGTTGTCGATGCATTCCCGAGGGTTCATACCAATATTGATGGCGGTACAGCTGTCGAGTCTGATCTTGCGCGTTGCCTCATTCGTGAAACGAGGCGAAAGTATTTCACGATGTTGCGACGACTCCTACGGTGGGGTGCGAACGAAGGAGCGCCTCAAATAGATGATCGACGGATGTTTCAAGGGACGCATGGTCGATCGAATGCATTAGATCCGAATCGTCTGACCATAGTGTTCTCGAAATATTATGCGTGATGGATCAGAGAGAGCGGCAGAACAGGCTATGAACGTGCCTCCTAAGGACCTTGTCATCGGTATCATCACCAGAGTGAGACAACTGAGGAGTTCGTTGATGTGGATGGTGCCCATGAGCGTACTCGATCACCTGCTAGCCTAATCTATCGCCATCCATCGCCAAATGTGTGTTTAGACGACACTTGCAATAAGTAGTGCTCGGATCCGGGATCAACAAAGAAAACACGTCGAAGCAGGAGGAACACGACGGCCTAACATACGCACTCGTCCTTTGAAATTCCTTAGGTTCACAACAGCTGAAATCTGTCCTCCATCACACCCTCTGTGTGCGCATATGACGAGCTCGATCATAGAAGGGCTTATTGGGACGCGTAGTGATAGTGCGAGGTGACATGAACTCAAAGAACATTGTCGACATACTCCCGATTCAGCCGGGTATCTCCTATGTATCCCATTCAATTACCTGGATCAATGTGTCTCATCGTGTGTACCTGAGCGAAAACAAAACATCCACGCGGGAAACGTGATCGCAAGGGTAGCGTTGCCTGTTTCTTGGTGATGCTGATTCACTGTAAGTTGGCCACCTAAGCAAGACGAAGCATGAGACTTGCGTAGGTTTTAGTCTACGCGTGAGAAGCGAAGTGGCGCATCTTTCTTGCTCTCGTCCACTTCGCCGCCCGCAGCTCATCGTTCAGTCTCGCTGCTGAGTCCAGTAGCTTAGTCGCTCCTTTTGCAATTCCAGTCCTTTATTTTTCCTAGCATCATGCCCAACGGAAACACCAACCCACACGAAACTCAGCCGCCTGACTACACGCATGCCCGTTTCGAAGCTGCACGGCTCCCGCTCGTGAACGACTTCAATCTCACACACGAACAAGCAGCCCAGCGTCTCACTGCATTCTGGCAAGCCCAGAACGCCCTCGACAGACAAGAATGGGACGCACAAATAGCAGCCGACGCACAGGCTGCGAGACAAGAGCAAGAAGACCGTCAACACCAGGCAGACGAGCGCCAACGTCTCCAACAGGAAGAACAGGACCTTGCGAGCCAAGAAGAACGCAAGAAGAACCGCAACAAGTTCCTCCCGTACAACAAAGTTCCCGTTCCAACCTCCATTCCCAAGATCGCATCCCCTCTAGCCATCCGCAAGCTGAAGAAAGGTGACTACGTCGAAATGTACCACTTCACCAACAAAGGCCTAGCGGAAGCTGAGGCCTCAGTCCGCTCCCTTGACGACGACGCCTTCGCCCTCACTCGCGACGAAGATGGACACCACTCCTTCATCCCCATCGCCGCCTCGAAAGCCAAAGAAACGACCATCCCAGACAGAGACCTAACTTGGGCTGAGATCGACGAGGCAGCCCCCCGCCTACTACAAGCCATGAAAGAAAACGGCTGGGACGATGACCGCATCCAGTCACATCTCCAATTCTGGATGGCCCTCAGCGCGCATGAACACCGTCACGATGCCGACGAGTATGGCAAACGTGCCCTCATCATATACCAAGCCATCATTAGAATGAGGTGGCACAACGTACTCGGGACTCCACAGTCCTTTGACCTCGTCCCCATCAACATCGAGACGATCAAACAAATCCGCGACGAACTCGTCCATAAAGCCAACAAGTCACTGAGAGAAGAGGCATCCCAGGCAAGTATCCCCTCCCTTCCCAGTACGAAAACCCCACTAACAATCACACCCTCTCTCTCGTCCCCACAACCCCCTCTCCACATTGGCTTCACGCCACCATGACCTGCCTCTATCGGCATCGCCTCCAATCCCGCATCCTCGCGCACAATCATGGGTTCTCACACCCGCCTCAACGGCTAACTCACGGCTTCACGCCACCCATGGTTTCACACCACACCGAACACGCCTACACAGGCCAAAGAACAGCTACTAGCTATGATAGCCACGCTCAAGGCTACCACCAACCACCCAGCTTCTTCCTCCTCGTCCTCCGGGCGCGCTGCCGCGGCGGGCGGG
>JBBPND010000400.1:0-12377 GCA_038090655.1 Gastroboletus turbinatus | reverse complement strand
CGGTTTTTTGAGCCACTGTAAATGAGTGGTCCAGACAAGGACAATCATAATTGAAGGACCAGTTAAGAACAAGAACTGGAAAATAAGATCATGAGAGAGAGTCAGTCAAGAATGAGGACCAATAACAAAGACAATGAAAGGAGTAGTGGAAAGAGGGTTCAGATATGAGGGATCAAGGCCAGAGTACACAAGATAATCATTGGAGATCTATGTACAATTTTTTATACCCCAAGCATTTCCAAGACTTGGTAACTACATTGCCAAATAGCCACATACAAGATCTAAGTGAGATCACACTGTGATAGCATCTAATCATTAAATAAATGATAAATGAAAGAAAATATAGAACATCATATTAGCAGAATACCAGAGCAAATAAACCTGAGAGAAAGCACAACATGGTGTCTAGAAATCAGAAATAGCACAAATATCTGATGTCTGGTTCAATCCAGAGCATGGATTGGTTGCATGGATCAAATGAAGAGGAGCAGATACATAGAGATTAATTTGACTCACCTTGAATTGGACTTGGAATGGAGGAAAAAAATGCAACTATAGAGCGCTAGAGGCTCCTACATTCAAGGAGGACTTTAATACTGACAGTCCCCAGTCACATGATTGTAGGACAATTAACCTCAGTTAGAATTGAAGTCTGTTGAAAACTGCAAGTTCTCACTCCATCTTCTCCTTCCTTCATCTACATCCACTATCTCTTATATCTTTTTCTTCACACCATGTCTCTTCTTAACAATATCCTCTCATTTGGCAAGCCTGTCACTATGGATGATCCACAAGAGCTCACATGGAAGCAACTTTGTTCTACTAGTAATCTGATCTGTGACATTGCAATAACAAAACCAGACAACAAAAAGGAGTTGCAGGAAGATATGGAGATATGGGAATGGGAATGGGAATGGGACCATGCACTGGTACATAGCAAGTTAATGTCACATTGAAATCTCAACAGTCACATGCACACTTGTGCCTGCTAAAGGCAAAGCAATGTGGAGTAGAGGAGTCACTACTTGAAAACTGGATAGTCAAGAAGATACAGGAGGCAGAGCTGTTTGCAACTAAGTGGGCCACCAAGTTGGTGGTTGTCTTATCACCCCAGCAGTGGATTAGTTATTGTTGAAATGACCACTCCAGTCCCACAGGTTCACCATCACTGATTTTAGCAAAGCTGTCCAGCCAGCTCTATGTTCAGCCATATTCAGCCAATGTCTTCATATTGCCCTAGAACCCAATTTGTCACTGCATTCAATGCACTCATCTCCATGTCCACTATGAATGGATTGTCATCTAGAATGTCTTTGCCATGATGAAATGCACTTTCAGCCAAGATTGTGGCAATTTAATGAAGAAGATTTGGATTGAGGTTGATGGGGGTGGCCTGAGATTGTGCTTGTTGTCACAATCTTTGTCAGAGAGGCTTGGGACTACTTCACTCAGCACAAATCTGGCCTCTCTCCTTTCCTCTCTTCTTCGTTATTGATAAATCCACTGACAGTGCTCTGGTGGATATAGCACTGACCATAGTGATTCTGCCATGTTTGACAGCTCCAATTCCAATTCCAATAATGAACTTGAGCCACTGGTTCTCAACACCATTGCTGGATACACATGGTGTTAGATTCATAATGTTCAATACCATGTTTGGATCAAAGAAAATGGCATTATAGACTTAGATGGATGCAGCACAATTGGTGTAAGTGATCAGTAGACATGTCTTACCACTGACTTGCTTCATTTCTGGTTTTTATATCCTAATATTGAGATGGAGGATGTGGAACTAACAATCAATAGTGGGCTGTCTGCTATAAAGTATAAGAGTCAAAGTTGCTGCCAATACCACTAAGTCTAGGTCTGCTCTATGCAAGCTTCAGGAAGCTAACCTTAAGATTAAGTTGGAGAAAACAGGTGCATTCAATACAAAGGAGGCTATTTTAGCTCATACCTTGTACATTGTGCCCATTACTCCTTGTTGGATGCTACTTTGGCTTTCTAACCTTGCTGACTGCATCCTCTACATTGCCACATGTTAAACAATGTCTTGCTCATCCTACCATGTCTCTTCTTGTGCATATGCTGAATCTACACAATATGCATATCAATGATCCTGAATTATCATTGGCTGTGCTAAAATATTATTTATATTCTGACTCAAAATAGGGTTTTAGACTTTGTGGCAGCAACAAAGAATATCCTATTTGGAATATGTGGTAAAATATGTAAGCATGACCAATTATGAATTATTAATTTGAATAAATTTAGTCAAATTATTCTTCCTCTTTTGGAAGCATATATTTCTCATATACCTTTTCTTACAATATTATGAATATTTATTGCAATCTTTTTCTATTTCCAAGGTGTAATTTGTTTATTGACTAACTTATTGGTATCCAATTGTACCCCGAGGTTAGCTCTTTGGCAAGCTATGCAAGGCAGTATCAGCTATGAAAGCAATATAGAGCAATCTCTAAAATAGACACTGTATGGTAGTTCAAATATAGTGTACAGCCACCAAATGTAGGTATTCAGCAGTCAAATTATGTAGTGCATAAAAACATGCATTGAAAAAAAAAATTGTCTGATAAATAACTCTTACACTTGACTGATCACTGGTAGTATCCCATTTGGGAATTTTTATAAAGAAATACAAACAAACAAACATATCTAGCAACCAGATACAGATAGCATTAAATTCCTGTTAAAACATACAGTATGTAAGCATATCATGGTGACATGGCAGATCCAAAACAAGGTGGTTATACAACTTGTTGACAAGCTATGCTAATCAATATCACAATTGTTGCAACCATTGCATAGCTTATTGATGAGCTACACACCAACACAAAGGTAATAATTGTCTATAGAAACTCAAAAGTCAGGTATGTGTTCATCATATACATATATACAGAAAAGCTTCATGAATCCTAAGACAGCTGCACCTGAAGGGAAAAATATGAGCAAGATATGTAGCAGCATAGACTCATGTGCAACTCATTGATGACTTATGCATGGCCATGAATAATGATCACAAGGAAACCTATCAAAACAATAATGATGAAGTTGACAGCAAATATGTGCCACCCAGCAATGAAGAGGACAACAACAACAACAACAACAAGGAAGAAGAAAAACAAAATGAGGACAAGAATGCCATGATGCCTGTCTCTTTTCATACATGGCTGCATGAATGACAAACCAATATTATGATATTGGCAAGGAATCAGATACCAATTGTACAAGGGTAAATATGGGGGCTGCTGCTGAAATGCATAGCTTGTCAATGACTAAACAAGGGCAAAGGAAAGCCCAAAATAGCATAAAGTATTACTCAAGCAGATAATAGTAAGTGTAGAGCATAAAATGGAAGCAAAGGCAGATGTTGAATATTATGAGTGGAAAGAAGATAGCTTAGCTATCAAGATTCAATATATGTATCCCAAGGAATGATATATCAGTTGTTTAAAATAATCACCAAATTAATTGGAACAGGATAATAAATTATATGAGGAAATTATGTGCTAATAAATAATGTACACTTTTCTGTTTTTTATTTGTAAAAAATACTCTCAGTAACCTATATATGTTAACAAATGTACTTCCATTTCTTCTTAACATATTTCTTAGACATCAATAAATATATTATTCATTTCATTTTACCAGTCTCCTGAAATATGCCAGTATCATTTACTTATATTTAACTCATTGCTTGAAATATATGGATTAGTCTTATATCAATGTGCATAAGTATTCCAAATGCTTATATGTGAGCTTGTGATATACACTATAGTACATATATTCATGTTGGTTTTCAATTCCTACAGTGGATATGTGTAAGTATCTGGAATATTATGCATGAGCTGTAGTGCATAGTACTTACATTGGTGATCTGGATGTTAAGCTGTTTCTAAGATAGTGTAACTTTAGCAATATTATTTTTATACACCAGCATAAATATGCATATTCAATCAGCATCATTTACATACATTTCTTTTACTACCTAGAATGTATGGATTGATCTTAGCATGTTCACTTCAATGGACTCCATATGATAGACTTTGGTTGTCATTACCAGGTGTAGTTCATCAACCATGAACATATAGACTATATAACAATTGGTATCTATTATACATTTCCATGCTTATGAAAAATATATATTGTAGTACTTATATACTTTTTCACATCTCTTACATCATCTGAAATGTGTATCAAAGCTTGCTAACTGATTACAATACATTGCATTTGTATATTTCTTGTGATCATTAAAATATATATTAAGGCTTGATATGTGGGTACTACACCACTTGCACATTTCCTATATCCTTGAATGGTTAATGAATGCTATAGTACATCTAGTGGCTCTCATGCATATCTTACATATAGTACAGGACATGTATAAAACAGATCTTAGGATATGCCACCACTCTATCCCTACTTCCAATAAAATTACATAAATCTGTATAAATCTGGAGATGCTTCCAATAGCAGAACAATTCTACTATATATTGCCAAGCTTGAATATACTATGTAGCCAACAATGGCTCTGTTGTGCAAGACATATTAACAATAATTTACAGAGTTATCATGTTTAGTGGAAAATGACCAAACATGTGGACAGTTTTTTGAGCCACTGTAAGTTGCCTTGGAAGTTCATTAGTGACCATGCCTACAAAGTAATACAGAGATTATCATTACTTCTGTGCACCTAGCTGGTAGACTAATTGAGCTACAATCAGGTAGATGTTAGGCATCATAACTGATGACAAGTTAAATAACATACCATGTGTCTGAATGTATTTGTGAATGTGGCATTGGCCATATTAGTATGAGCAATGACCCCATCAAGGACAATCTCGACTATGAGACCTAGTGAGCATTGCAATGACTGATACTAACATAAGATCTCACCATTTTCTAGATGTCATAGCAGATCCACCATGAATCTTCTTAGCATCGCTGCACAGATAGCGTGGTTGGCTTTTTTTTCTGTGAGGGTATGACTGCATGAGTGGTTAACATGTGACACTAAACAATGTTGCATGCATCCATGTAGATGACCATCCAGGTCGTGGTACATGCATTTAGTTTTGCTAGAAATTCCATTGTAAATCATTAGTTGAGAAAGATAATGTAGTACTATGACTGAAGTATGTATGTCTAAAGTCGGGTGTGTTGAGACACTTGGATACGGTGGAGGTGAAGAGATGACTATTAGCTGGGATGGCACAGATTGATACATTGCATTGCCTAGGTTCTCTAAAATCAGTTCTGTTAAATGTACAATCAATTGAAATCTTACCTGCTGTTGGACCTGCTGTTGGGAAGATTGGTAACTATGGAGTGTTGAATGCTAGTAGTCCAGTGCCAGTGGTTTCAATGTTGGTATCAAAGAGTGACTTGGAGTCCCCAGAGGGAGTTTATAGGGAATTGAATAATTCTGACCAGGTGGATTCCATTGCAGTAAGAGTAAAGAGCCTGAGGAATCAAGTTGAATTGATATTATTATATTCCTACCATTCAAGATATACCCTGCATCTTAAGTGTAATTATGAACAAAGTTGAATGAATTTGCCAATCAGGACAGGGCAGGATTGTCATCTGACTGATGGTCTTGCCTCGAAATGGAAGATTCACTTCCAGCTGATATCACTGAAAGTGTGTCCACAGCCAGTGCACTCTTGTAAAACAGTACAATAGGTGGCAAGTGGCACCACAAAGAAGCATGGTCATTAGTAGATGGGTGTAAGTGTGCCAGTGGAATACTAGTGCATCTACTAGTAAATTATTATACAAAGTTGTTTCCAAATGCAACCTTGGCAATTTGTGGACAGTTGTCTGAGTCATCATGGTTAGAGTCTCTTAGGTGGTGCTTATGATGTTACAATAATTACTTGCTCCATAAAACAACACTATAAAATCACTTCAATTTTGTACATAGCAAACCTGAACAGGTACTTTTCAAGGTTAGAACTGCTTCTGTAAGTTGCCAATTAGAGAGGTGAGAGTGGAAGGCAGGGGGAATGTCACCCTTCATAGATTGGAGGGTGTGTAGAACAAGGGTATTTCCAGAGGAGGCTAATTGGATGTGATGGAAGAGAGTAGTGTCAATGATTTGGAAAGGAAGGAGAAAGAAGGGTGACACTTTCATTGTTGGAAAAGGCGGGGGAAAGTAGATCAGGTCATCAAAAGAGAGCATTAGATCTGGCAAGGTGTTTTCTAGATACATGGATCATTTTCAGGTTGAAGTCTAAAAGATCAAGTAGCCAGAAGGCTTGGTGATGATTAAAGGCTTGGGGTTGGCAGAAGTAGATGAGGTTTTTGTGATCAGTGAAAACTTGAATGGGGAATGGTAATCCATGAAGATAGTAGTGCCATGATTTTAGAATGACAGCTAGGAGTTCTCTGTCATATATGTCACAGTTTCATTTAGCAGGGCAGAAAGATTGGAATAGATGTGAACATGGATGCCATTTACCATTAGAATTAGTTTGGAGACATTTAGAGGTGTTGGTGGCAATGGCAAAGAGGAAGGAAAGATCAGATAGATGAAGACAAAGTGGCAAGCTGATGCTACAGCATTCTGAAACACCACACTTCATCCTTTGCCTCCAAATAGCCACATTGCAGTATAGCAAAGCAGTAGCAATTTTTTTCACTTCAATTTGCATGTTTTTTTTGTGCATTTTTATTATGATTGCTCCAACCGTGTTCATACATGTAGTATGCTATTGTTTTTATATGTTTTTGCTGTTTTCAGTATTGTTTTCACACTCTCATTGGTTTCTTTTATCACTGCCTATGTATTATGTATGGTGGATGGGGTCCCTTCAGGTCAAAATGTTGATAGTACTTGCTAGGTGCTTGGGGTGGCTCAGGTGCAATGTCTGTCATGTGATTTCACTATTCTTGCTGACTTTGCTTGTCTGCAGCTAGCATATTCATTCAGACTTGTTTTGAATCACAATGTGTGGTGCTTGTTGTACAGCCTTGCTGCCTCATTCACCATTGTATCCAACACTGTCAACACCCTGCTGGTACTCCTGTTTGTTCTCAACACCTCCTGTTTTGTCCTGCCTGTCCAATTCACCTCCTGGCCCTTTATCTAAACTCAAGAGTTCATCTCACCAAAATGCTGCATTCTGTAGCTTGTGGGGTGCCCTGGGGCACTATGGACACCACCTAAGATAATTATTTCATTGTTTAGCTTATTCTAAGCCCTTTCAAGGTGGGTTTTCTTTATTTTTTGGCTTTAATTGTTTCTGGACATGTTCTAACATGTTCATTTTGTC
Source organism: Gastroboletus turbinatus (assembly GCA_038090655.1). Taxonomy (NCBI): domain Eukaryota; kingdom Fungi; phylum Basidiomycota; class Agaricomycetes; order Boletales; family Boletaceae; genus Gastroboletus; species Gastroboletus turbinatus. The sequence goes on along the minus strand of JBBPND010000400.1, from coordinate 5,079 downwards.
ACCAGTCAGCACATTATCACAGCTTGCAAGACTTCTCCTCTCCCCCTCAAGCTCTATGCTCAGGGGCTTGTTATTTCACATAGGTTGTTCGGATGGGTTGGAGAGTGGTGTTGGATGGTCTGGGTAAGTCTGTGATGTCCATCAAGGCATGCTAATCATTTTCTTCAGCTCTCATCTTTTTTACTACATATTTCTTATATACCCTTGGATAAACCCATCATGGATAAAGACCCACCTACCCATGAGCAGTATCCATGAAAATGAAGACCCATGGGTTGATGACTAGGAGTACTCTATGAATAGGGTACAAGTTAGCATTGTCAGAGCCAGGAGTTTATCCATGCTAATCTCTAAATATTAGTCCTTCAGCTTCAGAATTTGGATCTTGCCATTGGCTTGGATCACTATCTTTATCTGGGTATCTCCATATTTGTGCCTTGATTCACATGGATGCTTCAGCCCCTTTATGGCTATCATTATCCTCATGTTTGGCATCCCTCCTCTAACACATTGAAATATTGGCTGAAATATCTGATAATCCCATTCAATATTGGCCCTGGTCTGCCAAACTGGAGACCCTTTTCAATCTCAGGATTAAAATTGAATCTTGATGTGATCAGACTGCCATCTATCCTCCAGTTTATAATTTAGTTACAAATGGGCAAACACCTCTTCTTTCTCATGCTTGAATCTGGTCAGCATAACCATTTGAATTCACCCCTCTTCTACATTTCTTGTGCAAATTGTATAATGACCAGACATATGCTTCTTGTCACAAATCTGCATCATGGATGGGCACAGTTCAGTAAGCAGTATGGCTTAACAATTGGCATGGCACTTGCCAAGCTTTCACTTCAATCAGAGCAACCTATCAATTTCATTGCTCAGCCCTCACCTTGGCTTGCACAATTTGCTCTGGTGAAAGTCATTCACAGTGGACTTCAGTAATTGAGGCCTTTGTACTTTATCACTTGACCTTATCTGTACATCCATGCAAGATATGTCTTAGATGTATGGTGATCAGACACATGTCTTTAGTATATGTTTAACCTCCCTACTCATCTGAAGGTGCACTGCGGTCTCAATGCACGGATTCTATGGTCAGATTTTCTGGTAGGCTTCTATGCTCAGAGACTAGTCCTTTCCAAACTGTGGTTCTTTGCTTTCCCCCAGCCCACCCCCATACTGGCCATCATTCACACAAAATGAGCAATATAGTGTTGGAAATTTGTGCCCTGGATGGTACTCATTGAGAACTTTGAGTTTCTGAGGACTCTGCCTCATTGTCATTATTTTCCTCTTCCTTGACTGCTTCTTCAAGTACATTGAACTGATATGTACTTCCCACAAATTATTAAATGGGCTCATCCATCTACATTGAGCCAATAACTACTCACCCAACACAGGCCTGGCTGTATACATTGAAACAATGACCACTGGCCAAAAATGGACCTATTTGAATAATCACTCACCACATACACATAGTGTTACGAACCATAACCCTAACCTAGGGTTTACCTTAGTTCTTCACATTGTGTGACCTTACACATGTTTAATCACATGACTGCACATGACCGTGTGAATGTCGCCTAGACCCATTACATGTGTTCACCTCGTTTATTTAATTTCCGTCGTCTAGACCTTTATAGAACAATCTATGTATCTGATGACATTACACGATGTCATACCCTTTACCCTAAGAGCTTGACCTAAGCAGCTCGCACGGACCTTATCCATAATAAGTACAAACAAGCCTGTAACATATATATACATACCTTGAATCAGCTCCACAAGAACTCAGTCAAGTTCTTGTTGGAATTCCCCAATGTCCTTGTTCTTTAATCTTCTCATCTCAGCAAGCTTGTGTGAAGTGACCAAAGTCCTTATTGGATTTTGGGTTGCTAACACATAGGGTGATTGTCTACATCAGGCTCAGAATCTCTTACTCCACATGTGCCCATTCATCTCCATTATATCCATAACCACCTATCAGACACAGTTCCATTTGTATTCATTGGGTATGGTTTCCTTCCCATATCTGGGCTTGTTTGCAAGCACCAATTCATCTGTCATTGTGTCACTATAGGCCTGATGATCTGTCCACTATATACATCCAACACACTTAGATTCAACAATCTCTCACATCCCATGTATCCCCTAGGCCCACCTTAGGATCACCCATACCAAATGGCCATTTTGCAGCCAGGCTCACTGTATGCTACAGAAAATGTGATATATGGATTCTAGTAGCCTGTTTCAACTACATTTATATGTTTGCCAGTTTCTTGTGTAAATATGATGGCCTCCCTGTTTTTGTGATCACATGAAGCACTGTTCATTAAAATCATGGAGCCATTCAAAGATGACAAGAGTGATGACGATGCAGCTGGTGAACAGCGTTGAGGCTGCTCAGCATCAAAGAAATCAGCTGCCAAGCAGAATGGAGAAGTGTCAGCAGTTGAGCAATCACAGGATGCCAGCAGCTCCACCAGGTTCCAAGGCCCAAGTATTAAGCAAACCACAGATCCTCAATCACAATGTGCAGATGCTGCAATGATTGGAGTGAAGGAAATGAGGTAACTGAAGAGAATGCACCAAATCCGAGTGCTACCCGACAACATCAAACCCAAACCCAACCACCTCTCCGAAAAACAGTTACAAAAACCTGCAAAGGGAAAGAAGTAGCAAGGAGTCCAGGTCCAAACAGCAATGAGGAGGAGGCTAGCAGTAATGTATTTTCTGAAACAAACATTCATCATGAGTAACTAACTAGATGTTGGAGCAAGATGCAATATCCACAACGCTGCAGCCTGTCCTCATCCCAGTGAACACAGGCTCCGACAACAAGAGCGATGCGATTGCAATGGTTGGTGAAGAGACATTGCCTGTTCATTATGCACAGTCCCAAGGTCCTATCATACAGAGTTGGAGTGACCATAGCAATACCCCACACCCCACTAAATCACAACATGAAAAGAATGTAAGAAAGGCTGCTACTTCCATTCTGACATTGCCTCCTGCTGTTCCGATACTGCATTCATCCCACGTCACTGCGACAAATCAATCAACACCTGCTCCTTCAAAGCAGAAATCTGGCCATTCTGCTGGAAAAGATCCATCAACGCAGCAATCCAAAGCCAATGTTCCAATTGCACAATCAATTACCATAACTTCGACTGCGCAATTGGCTCTCACACTGGCACTGTGGCAATCCCCCGCTGGTTCAAGCACAACTGCGGTCATTGCTCTGACAAGTCACATGCAGGTGACCACAGAGACCAATCCTGACCTCCATGGTGAGCAGTCGCATCATCTTGTATACATGTGAACAACTCAATCATATTCCGCCATGTAAAGTTCGCACCTCCCATGCCGATCCGCAAATAAATGCATCAAAGAGGCAGTGGTCAATTAATGCTGCTGTAATACATACAGTATGGAAGCCAATGGTGAGCGGCCAACCTGTTACTCACCTATAAGTATTCCAACATTGCGCATGTACAGGTGAAAATGACCAACAAGTGGAGCATTGCTCAAAGGGGGCTCACAAAGCACCTGCACTGCGCGATGCTGATGTAGTACCTCTGGAGAAAAAACCACCACGAAAACGCAAGACACACGAAATCAGTCAATCTCCGGCCAAACAATGGAAGTAGATGAACTGAGATCACACAAGTGGAGAGGATCACAAAATTTCACATTGTAGTAGACAGTTAAATGAAGTACATGTATTCCGATAAGAAATGAGTCCATAGATTGAAAAACATGACAATGACCACTTACATCAGTGGTTTGTCGCCACCTGAAATATTTCCCGACATTGTGACATCAATGTCCATTGGCATGTCACACCCGGTCCCATCATCGCTGCTTGCATATTCTACTACTTTGCCTTCAAAGGCCCCACCCGACATGTAATTGGTGGTCATGGTGATGGTCTCTATTGGCAGCACCGATGATGTGCGCTCTTCGCAGACCGCATGTGGTGACTGCGGTGTAGTGGAGGTTGGCGGGGCTTCATCCACATAGGCTTTGTCCTGTTGCTGGCTGACTTGCTCTTCTGCAGCAGAGATGGTGGAGTGTGTGCAGACATCCTGTGTGGATGCATGCTCTGCCTCTCCCTCAAGTGCACTAGGTGTGTGTTGCATGGATTCCTCAGGTACATCGGCCATCTCTGCATGGGTGGAGGGGATGAATGGGTGAGGTGGTGGCCGCAGTGGTTGTGATAGTCATGGTGGCAGTGGCGGAGATGGTGGTGGCTGCATCAGATGCATCCATTTGCAAGTTTGGACTTGGCTGATCCAACAGTGCAAGGTTGGCTGTAAGTGTAGCCATGTGATCCTGAGGTGCACTAGTAGGTGATATCTCCACAAGTGGTTCACCAATGTTCATCAGCAAAGCCAGTAAGGTGTGCTCTTGGAGCGCATTGGGCAGTGGGGACGCAGCTAGGATGGGCTGCTCAAGTGGGAGGGGGCGGGCAGCATTTTCCTCCATTGTTGGTGATCCCAACACCTGTCACTGCAACGCTTCGGTGATCTGCGAATACGATGTGATGGTCTCTTCAAGCACTTCGACCCGTGCAACCACCTTCTCAAACACTGTCTTCTTACTTAGGCTCAGCAATAGGAAATGAATAAAATAGATTTGTATTTCTCCAGACTTATGCTTTGCCTTCCACGGTTGAAACACTATGAGCTAGGAATAGGTTATATCTCCTAGACAAAACAATAACTAGAATCTACTAGGATTGAGTTGGTGAATAGACTTAGTGTAGTCAATAACGTGGGTTGTTCACTAATCCTCAACTGACGTTTATGGATTAGATGATTGAATATACACTTCAGATGGAAGTCTGGTTAGTAAAGGTAATGCGCTAGTGATTACGCATTTGAGAAACTCTAGTCAACACCAAAGGGTTGCTAGGCTTTAGGATAGTAAAAGTGTAGATAGGAGTTATTTAACCAAAAGGGGTAATTCCTTTTTAGTCAATAGAACAAACACAGATAAACTCTAGTCAACACTAATGAAGTTGCTAGGTCAATCAGATAGGTATTAAAGGTTATAGAAAAGAATTCCTAA
>JBBPND010000399.1:0-12387 GCA_038090655.1 Gastroboletus turbinatus | reverse complement strand
GACCAGGCCCGTTCACTTAGAACAATTGGCCCCTTGGCACGGCTGCCCAATCGAACCTCAAGCTCCCGGTTCACGGCACCTTCTCGCCCAATGTCATCTTCCCATTCCGGGTCAATGGCGAACACATTGAATGTGTAGACGGACTCTGCAGGGGCACGATAAGGGAGATTTTCGAGTACTGGTAGGTTATGGAGGTATAGTTCGAGTAGCTGAAGCTGGGTTTTGTCAACGGAATCCATTGGAGAGTGTTGTCGTGGATAGAGTTGCACCGTTATGGGGCCATGTATAGATAAATCACAATTTCGAATGACTTGACATATGTCACAACGACGTCGGCTTTCACACAAAAGATATATGTATAGTATCATCACCAGGTATACCTAATCAACCCTAATCAACCGGCCTTAAACACGCCTTGCCCAGGACCACGGTTGATTAGCGTTGATCAACCCACTGTCGATTTGGTCGGCCTAATCGACAGTACCCTAGTAGGTCACACGATGTTCAAAAAATATCCTCATCAACCCTAACCAACAAGTTCGTCATGGCCCATTACCCGACACATCCCTATACAACTGTGCCATCGCAGAGTGCAAACCGCCCTGACCTCGATCATGGTCAGTCGAACAATGACGATGTGGCAGAAGAAGACCACAAAGAGACGAAAAGTCAACCACGCTTGTCTCTGTTGTGGCCGGCCCTGCCAGCGTTGGTGCGTGCAATCTCTCGGAATCGGCAGGCCCTGACCATTCCGTATGACCGATTTGTCTCCGCCAGCATCAAACGTGAAATAGGTCATTTATGCCACGACGAGCAGCGTCCACCTAAGAACAAACCAGATACGATGGCATCATCGAATAGTGCGGAAACGTTGAGAATGATACCCCGTACGTGATCCTGCATTACTCTATCGTGGTCTTACAACGACACGCCCACAGAACAAGTGTACGGGAACGCTCCTGTACACCAGCCCTTGAATTCGCCTTGGTCCATGAACGTACCACAGAACACATTCCTCTACCAGCCAGAAACCCTGGGCAACGAGTTCTCAGTCCTTGCGTGCGTCCCTGCATACGACTTCTCTCGGGGGTCGACCTTTTTTGATGACAGTTTTGGGCTAGCGACTTCTTGGAGATGTTCGATGACGGTTCCTTCTTTACTTCGCCTCAGACCGTGACATCATCCCTCATGTCGGCGCCATCATACCCTGACCCAACGGCAGATAACATCGGAAATACATACGTCGCTCAACCAACCACGGTTACTGAACCATCAAGGGGTATAACAACCGAACCTCATGCAGCTCCGCCAGAGCAGCCCGCACCCCCACTTCTCCCGTCAGCGACTAAGACAGAGCAATTCCTTCTTACCGCAGCGGATGAAGAGTCTAGCTCGAGAGACGACCGTTTGAACCGTGTCATTAGAAGCAAGTACGAGGCAGATTTATTAAAGCCATATGACTATGTCGAGGGTTACGCTCGCCTTTCGAGATGGATGGACCGCAAGTAGGCTATTGTTCCTTCGTGGTCAACGAGGGACATCTTATAATGAACCGATCTTAGCGTTTCGCGACAATCGAAGCAGCGGATTTTGCAACTTCTGTCTGTTCTGCGACCCAAGTTCAGAGTAATTAGAGCAGACCGAGGCAAGCGTCGTCCTCTCACACCCCTTCAAACAGGCGGTCGCGCAGTCTCTCCGGGATATCGTTAGTAATGCCAGTCCAGTCGCTATCACGCACTCTCCAACCGTTTTCTCTACAGGACTTGGTCTTCATCGAGGAAGCCTCTGAGCGCCTGTTGCTTGATTACGATCGTGTGTTTTCAGCCATGGGTGTGCCTGCGTGCCTTTGGCATCGAACAGGCGAGATATACAAGGGAAACCGCGGATTCACCGAGTTGGTTGGCGTCGACGGGTTTATGATGCGAGACGTGAGCCCCACCGTTTTCATCACGATGATACTCTTTTCAAATGATCGGTAGGGTTGCCTTTGCATATATGAGCTGATGGCAGAAGAGTCCCTTGTCAATTACTGGGAGGTGTATCACTCTCAACAACGCACCGGGCATGCATCTTACCCCGACAGAAATACGGCCACGTCGCGTTCGATTCCACCCAGAAAGCAGTCCTGACTTCTTGCGTGTTACAATATAAACCTCTGATCAATACCTCATCGGACCGGAAGAAGCTAGGTGGCGAGGATGCACCATGCGAAGAAGGTTTTGTCAATTGTTGCTTTTAGTTCACGATCAGGCGGGACAAGTGGGGGATTCCGAGTATGATCGTTGGTAATTTCATCAAGACTGATCCCAGCTCAGACTGTAAATAATGTTGGAACGTGTGCCATGTCATCGGCATGTAGTAGATGTCAATGCTCGCTGGATAGCTGTTATTGTAATATTCGTGGATTCACCATCTACATTTTATCGATCGTGTACGCTTTTCATTCAGCCATCTCTTCTGGTGGAGGACCCTGTTGCTCTTTTTCCTTGCGTGTAGCTTGCACGATATCGTCAACGCGGAGCAGCATGCGGGCTGCCTCAAGATGAAGGTATCAGTCCATTATGATCAGCGGCTGAAGAGAGTCACAAACCTCGATCGCTGTCTTGAGTATTTGGATCTAAACCGGTTGTCAGAGATGGCAACAAGAGCTCGATCGCATGACGACACACCTTGACGCTCGCGCTCTCATACAAACCATATGACTTCATGTCCACGATCCCCCCGCCGTTTTGCACGAGCGTTCGAGGAATGACCTCCATCGCATCTGCGACAGCTCTGAACGGCCAGCCTTCGATGCCAGTCACACTTCTCTCTCTTGCGTGTAGTGACTGTAGTCCAACGCTGATGGCCATTTCCGTCGCACCGCCGCCGGGTGCAAGAATAGGATTGAAGCAAACATTACGCGCAACGGAAAGGGCGTCGGCAAGACACCCTATTGCCACTCCCCATACAGAATACATGTGATTTGTGATCGACGTTGAGGTCAGTGCATCAAACAGTCCAACATAGCAGGTGCAATCAACAGCGAGACATCAGAGACTTTAACATAGCAATGTCGTGTTCCCTCTGAATGAGCCCCAGCCCTTGTACCCCTGCTGGCCAGTCAATAGAGCTTGAAACTGAAACTGGATACTTGGCTTCGCCTTCCTTTCCAGGCCAGTCAAAGTCAATCAGCTGTGCTGTAGATTTCACTTCTGGCGTGTCAATGACAACCACGTTCGGTGGCCGAAGATCGCCAAACACGTAACCAGCAGAATGGAGGTGTTCGAATGCTTGGCGGAGGTCAACTTTAAATCTTGGGGGAACTTTCCCTTGTTTCAACGCGTCTTCGAGCGTCAATCCATCTACATACTCCATCACGACCATACTTAGGTCACCATACGACGGCATATCGGGGGTCACGTTGATCGGTCCGTAGTAAAGAAGTTGCGGTGCGAAGCCAGCGGACGCCATCTCCCGGTGAGCATCTACACCATATGAGGTGACGAACTTGACGACAACGTCCTTTGGGCTGACCTCGATGGTCTTGGCGAGATAAGTTACACACGAAACATTTTGTTCGAGCGGTTTTTGATATGTAAACTTAACCAGGGCGTCATCGTGCCGGTATGTATCGGGAGATGGGAAGAACCGAGGGTGGTTAGCAGGAGCCGAGAGGTTAAGAGGTACCACGTCTTCGATGGTTTTGTACCACGAATCTAAGCGCTTGATCGACTCTCTGAGGGCATAGAGGACGCGCGCAATTCGGTGGCACTGGCCGTCGTCATGGGTAGAGTGGGCAGGAACCCAGACAAAGTCCGTGAGTCGCTGGACGACGCAGTTTGCATTGATAATGCCACCCATAATCGTGAGCCATGGTCCAGCGTGGGCCATGATGAAAGCGGGGCAACAGCATCTCAGGCGGAGTTCGCTGGTCTATGCGAACAAGGCATCAACAAAAAAAGCAGAGAAAAGAATGTGGGGGAGGTGTCATTACCTCATCTTGACTGAATATACGCAGAAACGAGAAGGCGGCTTGTACTGAGGGGTCTGATCCCCCATCACCAAACTCATTCTTCTCCTCGCCAATGATCAGGTACACTGATAACTCTCCGCATGAACTCTGCGCCACGACATCTGGCGCAGTCCTGTCAGAGTTATTGACAAAAGTGAGAGGGTGGCGAATGGCCTTCTGCAAAAAGGATTTGAGATGGTGTCGACGAGCCCCCTCGTTGGTGTGGATTAGAGCGAATTGAGCCATGAGATCCCGGACGTTGCTGACGAATTCATCAGGCACATTGTATGCGGGGTCAAATGCCTTGCTGGAGAAGTATGCGAACGCCGGGTTGAACAGCTGGATAGGAGGCGCCACTGTGTTCACTGGATTTCCCGCAGCACAACGACCATCTAACAGCCTCTGATCGCTGGATTGAATTTTGACATACTCGGTGGATTTCGCAGCTTGGGAAGGGGTGAGACTCTTGGACGTGATGGTAGTAGTACGCTTGAATGCTGTTTGGACAACATTACTCAATGGCTCACAAAGAGAACGACGAAGCTCTCACATTCAGTCAGCACAGTTAGGATGACATCCTGTTCTCCTACTTGCAGCGGAGTTTTACGGTCATCTGACAGAAGCGTAATCAGTCGTAACAAAAATAGTGTTGGGCCGTACAGTCAACTTACGGGTACTGCTGGTATCTTCGGCAACAACATAGAAAGGGTCGAGAACTGGCATGCCCAGGAAATTGGGCAGCAGAGTGTCCCCTCGGAGTAGTTCGCCGTCACCCATCTTGATAAGACTCTCCCGGAGTTCATTCTCGTCTCCTGATAGCCTATATAAGCATATATGCTCGCCATCTACGTTTCTAAGCATCAATTTCGCCCCCCTGACGCGATCTTTAACTTGACTCATGGTTGCATTCGCTCGGATTAAAACTTGAAACCTGGCATTGAGGGCGGTGCCTCGTAACCAGCAAACGATCATCAGGTGTGGCGCATCTGTAGAACGAGAATTGGAATCAATTGCAAGGGAATGCTTGGATCGCCTCAGCTACGTACCTACTATGATATGGATGTGGCGCTTGGGTGGTGGTTCCGGGAACACCTCTGATAACTCATTAAGCACCATCTTCAAGCACTCCGCATGCTCCGAGAGGATGATTTTGCTGAGACTCTCTTCGAAGGGGCTGGGCACGAGATTCCTGGGCTTGTAAAGATGGAGGGTAACCGCATCCACGTCGTGAAAAGCCACTGGATTCTTGTTCTTAATGGCTTCCTTTAGGGCTGTGATAGTCTCCGTCCTTGAAATCTTGACCTCGAAGATGCTTCCAACATCTGTACCACGGACCCAACAGTTGAGGAGGAGTACTTCCATGTTACGGCACTTGGTTGGACGGACACGAAATTCCTAGACGAGTTGCCTGACATAATTAAATAATAACAAATTTTCAAAATGATTTTTCAACGCGAAAAGTCGCGTTTTTTTTGATTGGCTTCCAGTCACGCGACCCTGAGAATCCGCTCTGCCTCCAAAATTTCCACCAAATTTACCAGACTAGTTACAGGCTTCGTATCATAGTATGACTGTCGTTTAACTCAGTCAATCGAGATTGCGTTCACACCCAACACCTTGTTCGCTAAACTTACACGCAACCTTGAGAAACGCACCGACCTCTTCAGGACAATCAACCTTGCTTCCCTGGGATGCATCAATAGTGGTGAAGCTGTGGTCAGCGGCACTGCTATCACTTTCATCTGAACCCTGAGGAACCTCACGAAGAATGGCGATGCTTCGATCGTCATCTCTGCCGGCTTTGGTATGACCGAGACCTGGTAAGTTATTGGTGTGCATCATTGCAACTGCAATCTAACTGGGTTTCAGCGCTGGATGCATTTATGACCCTATTGACGTCTTGGCCACGCCTCCCGCATACGAGTTCTTGGAGCTCGGCACGCACATTGTGCCAGATGTGCATTATGAATCCCGAAGACTGCCGCGTGACTCCCCGCCCTGCTGGTCAAAGCGGAGAACTCCAAGTTCACGGCCCAATGATCATTGTTTGATACTGCAACAACCCCGAAGCGACGTCTTCCAGCTTCGTCGAGGGTGGTTGGTACTGCACCGGTGATGTTGGAATCATCAAAACGGCAAGATGAGACTGATCGGGTGTATCAAGGACACTGTCATCGTCCATGGGGTCTCATACGGTATTCTGGAACTGGAGACGCACCTCCAGACGGTCGAGGGTGTCACTCCCCCCTCCCTGCTGCTGCGCCATACCGTGCGCCTGGCCATGAGACTGAAGGTTTCGTCGTTTTTTACTCGCCGACTTTCGATCTCAACGGCGAAGACACTCCCACCAAGCTGTTTGCTACCCACTGTGCTCTCTGCGATGTCTCTATGAAGATCCCCCTCAGCTCATTGCCTCTATCCCCGCTGATCGAATGGAGAGGACAACGCTTGGAAAGCTCTCTAGGGCTCGTCTCGTCGACCAATTCAAGCAGGGCGGGCTTGCTAAGCAGAATACGCCGAGGAGTTGCTGAGCATTGCTCGCAGTGCAAGTTTCATTGCCCCATCCACCGAGACTGAGAAGACCTTGGCTTGCATCTGCGCTGACATCTTTAACCTCAATGGAGATACGTCAGACGGCTCACGATCGACCTCGAAAAGACTGAAACGATTGCACACGCAAAGTCGGTAAGCAGAGTCAGCAGTTCGCCACTCCTCACGCTCGAGCTACTTTTGTCAAGATGGCGGGTGAGTGAAGAGCAAGATCGGAGGAAATCGGAAGAGACATACAGATGTCAATGGAGTCGATTTCTCCTCCGACTTGACTTACAAGGTGAGCGTAGGGATCGTGTTAAGGAGGGTGCTGTATTGAACATTCGAACTTAGGTCAGACAAGTCACCCAAACCATCTTTGACGGCTTGCTCTATCGCCTAGTAGTCCGGTGATCAGCCCTCGACTCCCTTGGGTGAGGCTGCACAAGAGTTGCCAAAAGGTGGGACAACTGGTCGAGGGGGAAGGTTCAGAGCTGGTAGAGTTGTCGTGAGGGAATGTTCAACATGTTGCATCGTGAGTAAAGGTTCAGTGCCGAGCGCAGGGCGGGAAGTGATGCGTCGCCTCATGGCTGAACGTTGAGCACTGAGGCGGGATTGTGAGGCGTTGTGTTGTGGGTGAAGGTTGAGTGCTGAGCGCTGAGGCGGGGTAATGTGCGCTGTCAGTGGGGCGGGAACTGTAGTGAGTGAAGATTCAGTCGCTGTCGCGATCGAAGTTCCACACCTTTTATGGCAAGTGTCAGGTTTGAATGTTTATTACTACAACTGCAGGTGGTTTCCAAACCTCCAAAAGCTCAAAGCGCGTCATCAAGTTACTTTTTTGACATTCTCGATCCTTGGATTATCTAGTGATACCATTTTGGGACGAGTTGCTCGGGAATTGCGAGCAACCAGTCCCAAAATGGCAATTCCGAACGATCTGTTAGCTTTTAACATTTTAACCTCCGCGCTGCAAGACGTTCAAATGGGGCACGATCCATTCATTCTAAGTGAACATGAGGCTGCTAATCTTTATCTTTACCTTCAGAACCAACGGACTCGTGAGGTTCTACCGGATCACGTCACTGACTTGTTGGACCGCCTAACCTCTCATCGGGAAGGTGGTCTGGGATTCACTGGTGGAGGTATTACAGCCGCTTCCATGTTACTAGTGTGGTAGTACCAGCTTATTTGATATTCAGGTAATTCACCCGATGCTTCGTTGTCATCTGCAACCGCCAACTTGGCATATGCAACGCCACGTCCATCTCCGTGGCCAGAGTCACCGTTCGCCCTCACAGGTAATGAAGGAACCGATCCCACCAATCCGATCCCACCTGCCAAGGCGAAGCGAAAAGCTAAGGCTCCACATCAAGCCACGCATCAAGCCGCGCGTCGGTCGACACGTCTGCCTCTGCCACGGCATCCTGAAGGCCAGCTACAGGAAGACACGGAAGTGGTTGCGGCTCCCGCCCTCATGTTCCCCTTTGACCCTCGTGGTGGTACGAAGGCCAAGAAGCGCGGTCGGTCCAGGTGGGAGGAACGAGATGAGCCCCACATTGTAGTCTCCCCTCATGCTGCCGAACTCATCGCATTGCTCGCCGGTGCAAGCCAAAAGTGGTCTTCTGATGCGGTGGAGTGGATTGACGCCATTGCTTCCTTTCGGTCCAACCCCGAAACTTTCATTGTCAATTCACTTCAATCTATCACGGCCAGGTGTCTGGATCTGGAGCGTAAGAGTGTTCGGGGTAACTTTCTGTTCATGATCAACTGCATGCAGTTGGTTACGAAATGCCAAAGGTATGTGTTGTTGACGATATCTCTGTATCTCTGACTCCCTTTCAGCTTGCAGTTTTACCGCAAAGTTGCAACCACAACAGCTCAGTCCCATCCTGGTCCGAGTCGCCACAAGGGCCGCAAGAGCAAGGAGAAACAAGTCGAGTCCAACAATGCGGGACTGCGGGCCATATACAAGAATGACCTTTCGGCCAAATTTAAATCCCAGGTTGGCGAAACAAAATTTTTTGAGTGGCATGCTGCTGGCAGCAAGTTCTTGGCCATAGCAGCTGGCGGTACTATCTATTCACTTGCTCTGCTCGCCGGATTGGACCTCAAGAAAGCCATCATGTCCTTGAAAGGATCCTCGCATATGGATTTGGGCAACATGCTTAGATGTCCACCGAAGGGTAAGCAATGGAATTCAACAGCATTCTCTGGTAGATCGCTGACATTACAAATGGGATTTAGATAGTCACTATCGCCGATTGATTGAGGAACACATCGCGCCCACAGTAGCGAGCATGCAAGCCCAATGCCCTTTAAGTATGACCACAATGTTCGACAATAAGGTCATGTCTGTGTATTCCCAGGTGCAATTTCAAGAATTTAACTGCACCAATCTTGTCCTCTCCGACTGTTTCTTTGATTCGGTCAATTTCAAGTAAGCTCAGAGTGATATCAGTTACCGGTAACTGATGTACCTTTAGTACCTTCTCTCTCATTGTCAGAGACAAGCAAGTTTGGGAAGCATGCTACCAATTCTCCACGAATGTTAATCCAACTCCCATTCAACAGCTGACCTTTATTGAGCTCCAGACACCGGATGACTATTGTCGTTCCTATTCTCCTCCCCTCTCTGAAGCATCCCCTCCCCTCTCCCGCTTTCCCAGTCCTATTCCAACAACTCCTTTGATTGACGTTATAGATCCCACATATCGGGAGATAGAGACGGCATTTGATCCCACCTTGCCATCCCATAAACAAAGGTTGGTTCCAATTGACAAACAAGCAGGAATTGAGTGGACAGAGACAGAACGAAAGTGTGCTGAAGGTGCGGTATGGGCAACAAGCATGTCGGACCTTCAGTTAAAGGTAGGCTATTCATCCCCTATTCTAGTGAGACTAACTGGCTGCTTTCTAGTTACAAAATCACTTCTTTAATGGCATGAAAAAATCAGTCACTTCTTATATTGGCATTTCTGCACCGGTTTTTTCTGGGTTTGTTCCTTATATCCCATTGTATTGATTTGACTCAAGGTTGTTTCAGGCAACGTATCAAACTCAAGAGTAGCGATGATCATTTATTGGCCTTTCTTTCTACTGCCATGCCTGAATCAATGAGGCAATCCTTAAGTGATCTCCTTGTCTGCTGTTTGCAACGTACAACACCTTTGGAGCCCCGAGACACTGCTCAAGCCAGTGATGATACCACATTTCCCACCATCCACTGTTCATGGTACAACCGGTATGCTACACAGGTAAGTCTTTCCAAATCTCTTACATGGACATTGGACATATTCATATTTTAACCTACCCACAATTTAACAAGGGCCATGATGCTCCAACACATCTTCAACCTTCATATTTCGACAAGGCCAACCAAACAAGAACCAACCACACTCAAATTGTTCCCTACATTTCCAAAGAAATGATGGACCACGAAGAGTTGTATGATATGTTGGTTGAGACCATGAGTCTTTTTTTTGAATGGATTCACGAGGAGGTGTGTACTATGAATTTCATGGTTGAATATTGATACACACTCGTCTCAAGGTCAAGACATATCTACCTGAAGAATACGAGGTTCTTTCCCAGGTGGCACAAATCCTACCTGGAAATGCCATGTCCAAGGTCCGGCCCTTCACATCTTTGGTGCTTAACATCAATGTTTCCACAAGCGGTCATCGGGATGCAGGTGATCTCAACATCTGTCTTATCATCCCCATTGGAGAGTTTGAAGGGGCAGAGCTGGTAATGGTTGAACCAGGTCTAGTATTTCGTGCTCGTCAAGGAGACTGCATCGCTTTCCCATCTGGTGATATTACCCACCTCAACTTGCACTATAGAGGAACACGAGCATCAATTGTGCTCCACACTGACAAGGAGATGAGGAACTGGCAAGAAGATCTCAACGGGTGGGCTCAGAACATGACCATGCGTGTGTACTTGTAGATGTACATTTTGGATTACCATATTATAAACAAAAATTCTAATTTGAAGGATATCTCTTTGCAGATCCAGGTGGGTGTAATGCTTTAAGTTTGCGGTGTGATGGCCCGACAAGACTCCTTATCATAGTACTAGTGATGGAACGGATTGGTTTGGTTCAGTTTTTGCAGAATTTTTGTGAACGCTGAACCGAACACCAAACTTGACCACACGTTCGGTTCGCATTCAAATGCGTTCGGACGCGTTCGGACATACATTGTCACGGACATGCCAAGGTGTTCGGAGACTCCAAAAATGTGGCAGCCACACCCTTTCTTTCCTCCAACATAACCTGCCTGCCTCAAGAACAGAGAGACCTATGAAACAATTTGCAACCGGCCAAGCGAAAGCGTCTGCATGGTTCGTTACCTGGTTGGACCAATAGGACCATCTCAAACCAGATCGGCCTCTTGTGCCATTGCTGTTGTGAGCGTTCTAACACTATCATTACATGTTCAAACTCAGGAATGCATGATATAAAGGTTGTTTGAACCCCATGGATGTGGCGTTGGTCGTATCCAACTGCAAAGCATCTCCTGCAAAATACCTCCATCGGATTGCAACCATGTGGATTCAAGTCCTTGATGTCTGCCTGTTAGGTTTGTCATTACATCTCATTGGGCGACTTGTCTGGAGAAAGAGGACTCCGCTCCCGCCTGGGCCATCTGGGTGACCGCTCATCGGAAACCTCCTCGACTTTCCGACCCATGCCCTGTACAAAACATTGGGAGCTATGCACGGAAAATATGGCAAGTACATGCATGCTTCACACATGACATACAGGTTGCTCATTCTGCGCTAGGCCCCATCATCTCTCTCAACTTGATGGGCATGCAATACGTCGTTCTCAACTCCCCCGAGGTGGCCAAAGACCTACTGGAAAAGAAGAGTGCCATCACGTCCAACAGGCCATACTTTACGATGGCCTGTGACCTCATCGGTTGGGGTGATTTCATGGCTTTTGTACAAGGCAGTGACACGCACCGAAAACACTGCAAGTTCTTTCATCAAGAGATCGGAACCAAGCGTAGCCTAGAGGCGTTCTACCCTGCCGGAGAAGCGGAAGTGAAACAATTCCTACGCAATGTGTTGAGGAATCCTGATGATCTGATTGCTCACTGTCACCGGTATGGCACTAATTGATTTCCGGATGATCGTGACATATTTTCAACAGAATGACCGGCATGATAATCTTGAAGATCTCACATGGTTATACCGTCAAGGAAGATGGTGACCCGCTCTTGGAGATGGCCAACAGAGCTATAGACAACTTCTCCCTCGTCACCATCCCGGGATGGTTTCTAGTCGACATCCTTCTGATCTGTACGCTTTATGACTCTTTTCGATCCATTTCAGTTGTTTGATGGGTTCGAATAGTGCGATACTTGCCTGAGTGGTTTCCTGGAGGTGGTTTTCACAAAGACGCAAAATGATGGCGAAAAATGGTGAACGAGACAGCGGACACGCAGCACGAATTTGTGTTGGAGCACCTGGTATGTTTTGCTCTTCCAGTTCGTGATATTTGTATGGTGATGTCGACTTAGGCAAAGGGGGATGCTGCGCCTTTCGATATTACTCTCGACACCTTACATTGATCGTTATTCTATGACTTATCGGGTGGATCAGAAACTGTGAGTTGGATGTTTCATCGACAAGAAGAGAACGAGACTGAAAAGCGTGGTAACAGACACCGACTACAATATCTGCATTTTTCCTTGCTATGACGATATACTCAAACATTCTCAAAAAAGTGCAGGTGGAAATATATGCTGTCGTCGGGCACGACAGACATAGGTTTATCCTATCCGACCCAGAGACATATCCCAATCCAGATGTATTCGACCCGGAGAGGTTCCTTGGTGAGCATCAGCAGCTCGGCC
>JBBPND010000398.1:0-12396 GCA_038090655.1 Gastroboletus turbinatus | reverse complement strand
CCTATTATGGGTTTTCTCCCTAAAAGTGTCCTATTTCACTTGTCCACTATTGGGTACAAGTCTTTTACTCCTAACAACAAAGCTAACAGTCCAAAAGAAAAGATGTGAGGTGTTCTCCTTTAGAGAAGTCTCACACGATCTGATCTGGTCTGATGACAGACTTCAGATGTCAGATTTAATTCTGATAGAATCTCTGATTCTAAGAGAATATGATTCTGTGATTCTGTTCTAGAATTAGAATGAGAGAATTGTTTTTGGGGGCTGCTCTCCTTATATACATATTTACAGTGGCTGTGCTAGCCAATCAGATACTGATTACTAATGCTAAGAAAATGCCAAGCTTTCTGGAACATTTAGAACATTCTACCATGTTTGCTAGAATATTCTGTGAAGTTCTATGAAGTTCATGCCAGTTGAGATGGAATATTCCGAGGTATTCCAGGTCATTCTAGCTGATACTCCATGAGACCCTACAGATTGTAGTCACATGCTCAGTTTCTCACACTAGCATTTTGCTATTTACTATAGTATCTACAGATTTCGGTAGCCATGTTGTGTTATTAGCAACTAGGCTTGCTTTGGGTGACCTTATGTTCTAACGAAATATTCCCAAATTTTTGAAGGCAGGTAGGTTATACTAAGGGTCACCTGGCCCTAAAGTATTGAAGGATTCTAACTGCTGCAAGTGGTAGAATTTATTGTTTCTGGGTGGTGGATTCTTTTGTTGACAATGCATCTACTGTAACTAGTTTGGTGAAGGTCAGTGGCTTACCAGTCTATGTGGCCAAGCCCCTGAGCACCTAGGGAATAGGTTCTCATTAAAGATGGCATGCACAGATATATGAACACTATTGTTTAGGCACATGAACAAATAGTTTGAATTGCTGCCACTCGCTGCCAATGTAAATCATTAATTGAGACTTTGGCTGGAGTTTTCCTTTCCAGGTCTCATCTGGAAGATGCATGTATGCACCACACCTGAATACTCATAAATGAGAAATGGACAGTTTCTCCCCCTTAAGTAGTTCCAGGAGAGTTTTCCAACTGAGCCTGTTCATAGGTGTCAAGTTGTAGACATGAGTTGCGTGTAATACCGCAAACTCCCAGTGGGATTCAGGTAGGCAAGCGTGAAGACACATCACCTGGGCCTTATTCATAAGGATACAAATCAATTGCTCAGCACAACCATTCTGTTGGTGCATGTATGGTGTGGACTGATGAATATGAATACCATTGTCTCGGAGGTACTCAGTAAAAGCCTTGGAGGTAAATTTGCCTCCAGCATTTGACTTGAAGCCTTTGATATTGCCATTGAATTGGACATGGATGTAAGAAAAGAACTGTTTAGTGGCTTTTAAAGCCTGGTCTTTAGACCGTAAACAGGTCACCCATGCCATGGAGGTATAATCATCATAAAAAATGATGGCATACTGTATTTAAGTTTGTGGTTCGTAATGATTCCACCTTAAAAGATTTGAGATCTGAATGAATCAGCTCAAATGACATGGTTGCCTTTTGCTCAGTATGAGGGAATGACTTATTGGGTTGTTTGCCTAATTGCCAGCCTGGACAGATCTTATCCACTGAAGGAATTTTTACATCTGGGAAGTCCTTCAGATGCTTTTGCGCAGCTTTGAGAACATCTTTTGAGGGATGTCCCAAATAGCGATGTAGAGTGTCATAGTCTGAAGGTGTGCATATCCAAAACATAGTTTTGGTGCCATGCAAGTGAAAAGACATGAGCTTGTGCTTTGCACATTTGTCAAAGAAATCAATGTGGTTGGGACCAGCACTGATTGTGATGCAACAATCTTTTAGTAGAGTGCCCATAGATGAGCTTGAGATTACAATGAGGCATGTCAATCACTGGTGATAAACACACTGTTACAGTTTTCGTATCACCAGACCCCTTTTCCTGATTCCCTTCATCTTATGGAGCCCCTGACACCTTTTGGGTGCTTGCCACAATAGAGGCAAACAACACGACAATCTACATTGACAATCTTCTATTTGAATTGTAGCTTCTTTCATTTCTTTCATTCTTCTGGATGACTTTCCCAGAGTCAGCACAACTTTCCCACACTGAACTGTTCATCAACTGTTTATCTACTTAATGACTCATTGTGACTTGAGACTACCCTAGGATCTGCTGGTCTGTGCTTGCTTTAGTCTAGTATAAATACATGCCACCATGTACCATATATAGTTCTTCAGTTAGTTTCATGCAATCTTAGCATTGTTTCTAGTCACCGCTAGTCCCTTGAGTCCCTTGTGTGCGCACTAAGGGTAGATCAGATAGTGAGACCCCTGAATAAGTCTTGTGCTACTTTTGAAGCACATTTTGACTAGTTACTATGCAACTAGCATAACAGCATGCATATCGCGCATTCCATGACCCCAACAGAATGCACAATATACATGATCTATGATGACAATGAATATGAAACTACTGACCTTCATTTCATACACTCATAGTTTAGGGCAAGGGTTAGGGGTTATTGGGGGTTATTGTGTTTAGTGGAAAATGACCAAACATGCGGACAGTTTTTTGAGCCACTGTAGATCTAAATGTTATCCCTGTGCATTGCCAGCAAGCACCATCACTTCCCCTCACTCACATCAATGTCAAGAGCGATAGGGTCTTGTCTCTCACCTGCTGTGTTGTACAATGTCCCGTCAAGGTGGAACCATCAGCACACACTCCCTCACTATCCTGCAGTTCCTGTCCCACTTTAGCATTGTCACCAACTTCATCTTCAATATCACTATCACTATCCCAGGTTCCAACTCAACTACCCAGGATCAAACAGGACATTGTTCCTGACTATGAGGGGCATCAAGTATGGCCCCAGGGAATATATACCATTGACACACATGTGCTGATTTTCAGCAGGTCTCCAACAAACAACTGCAGGCTTGCCACTCACCAGTTGTCCTGTTCACACTTGTCTTTGGAGTGCTGTTCATGAAGCCCACATACTATAACAACCTCCTAGCATGGAAGGAAACCAGCCAGCAGCTGCTTGAAGAATGCAAGGCTGTGGGCAGGAACCCCACTGGCCTGTGGTCTTACTATCTAGTAGCAAGGTGTGAGGCTTTGGGCCTGAAAAGCAAGACCAAGGTGCATAGGCTGCAGCACTATATATTTCCTACACATCATCCATGTCCTCTACATTGTTCTATTTCCTCTACATTGTGTAATGTCTCTCCCCTCATCAATGTCATCATTCATTTTCAATGTGACTTTTTCCTGTCTGGCATGACTCAAACAATGTAGAATACTCAGTAGTCACTAGTGGAGTTCAAGGTGATGAATCTTGGCACTAAACCCTACGAAACCCTAGTTCAACCCTAGCCTGAAATTTGTCCCCTATCTTCAAACTCCGATGCTTCGTGGCAGAATCCTGAAGTTCAAGTACATCAAATGTGATGGAGATGGAGATGGCTGACATGATACTAGATATATCTTGATACTTATATAGTACAGACAATTAAAATAAAATAAAAAATAACCACTGTGACAGTTTCCAGCAATCGTTCTTCCCAACCATATCCTACCACTCTGCCCGAAAGGAGTTTCTGAAGACCCTTGAAAAAGCAGTGGCCATAACAATCAATATGCAGGATTGTGAGCTGGAGAAGATGGAGCTGGATGAGGGTGATGCAGAGGGATCTGGTGAATGGGAAGATATGACTGAATTGTCATTGTCATCGGCATTGGCATCATTGTCACCACAGTCTTTGGAGTCCCCTCTCTCACCCATTGTTCTAACACCTCTGTTGCTAATGTCCATTATCCAGTCCGATGCTGCATTGGAAAGCTCCATCAGTATCTCAGAAGCAGAGTTTATCAATGCACCATACGATGACCTCCTCATACTCATCCACATTCTTTTGCTCCAGCTCAGGCAACCTCCGCTCTTTCTGGTGAATGAGCCTCCAGCAGCAAATCTCAGACTACCTCCTCGGCCATCGCCACTAAGGTGAGCATTGACACATCAAGTACTCAAACGGTACCTCATATCCTTGTTATAGTCTCACACTTATGCTGATATAGTACAACTGACTCCATCGTGAAGCAGAGTTCCACCAACCAGTACTGATACTAATCAATCTGCTCAACTCGGTTCCCGGCACCATTTGCAGCCACTCTCCACCATCCCTGAACAAACATCGAGTTCATTGAATCCAGATCCATACCCCACAGGCACCAAGGCCAGAAAACAGCCTTTTGAGTCCAACTCCTCTCTGTCAATGATGCAAGAGAGCAGTCCCCTTACTGACCCCAGTGATGGTGGTCATAGGGATTCAAGCGATGTTAATGATGATGAAGTTGTGTGTACTGGGCGAGTGTCTAATGAAGAGGATGAAAGTACTGACTCCAACAACCATGATGGTGCTCCATTGGATGTAGTGATAGGTGATGCATTGGCAGAACCCACAGAAGAAACTGAGGATGACTCAAGTCGATCTGACTGGGAGGACAGCGATGGTGCTTCCCACGGCTGGGCGGTGCAGGATTAATTCACTGAATTCACTAATGTGTACAATGTCGACCCCATTAATTGCAAGGTGGATTTCTTTCATAATCTCAGTGATGGATCTGATGGTAAGTTTTTGTTTAGTTTACCCCCATATCATTTGTACTGATATAACTCCAAGGGAAGTTGGATGGAGCACAAAGTAGTACACCAGAGCAAACCCCACCACATCTTCAAAAGCAGGCACATATCAAATAACACACTGTCATGTCAGGACAGCAGCATACTCCTCCCCATCAGCTGGTAGCACAACATTTGTCATCTCAACATGGTGTCTTGCCACAGCCCGCAACAAGTTCCAATCATATACCCAACCTCTCACTCCCCCTCCAAAGGCCTCATCACATGCCATTCGAGACACTACATGGCCTACCGGTACCAATCAACACAGAGAACATGATGTCAGACATCGGCAACGTAAAATTCCTTCTGGACAAAGATTGCAGCTGTTTGAAGATGGTCAGGCAAGTAAATGACATGAACATCTGACTTGGACCTTCAAGTTATCACTAATGTACTTGTTTCAAGCCAATGTCAATCATGATGTTGTCCAATGCCATCACTCCCAGAACCAGTGTCCTCGCTCCCCATCCCCAACATTTCTCATTAGTGTTTCCAACAGTGAGGGATGTCCTCTCAAGAAGAAGTCATGGACTGATGCAACATCCCATAGCAAAGAGGCACCACCTGTTGATGACAGTGATCCACCCACCCAACCAATGGATGCAAACCATCCCCATTGTGGCACCAAGTACTCCAAGAGGGATAAGGCCGATATTACCACTCATCCAATGACTCTAAGCTTCTTCAAGGATGCTCCCCTCTGGGGTAAGCTCTGAGATGAAGCTAAGGTGAAGATGCAACTTCATATCACAACCAAAAATCCTTTCCCTTGCCGTGAGATGGCCGTTGATGGCATCTGCACTGAAATTCTAGAGGAAATGATCCATGAGTATGAGGACAAAGAGTTGATGCTTGAATCAGGTAAGCTCTCATTCCATTTTTTTCTCTCTCAACAAACCACATGACTATACAGATTTCTACCACCAACATTGAAGGTCTATGGCTACACTTGTAAATAACTCATTCTTGCACTCACATGTCAACGACTAGCATTACCGCCTGTAGCTCTTCAATGACACCCAAATGTTCTGCAGCGAGATCAAGTGTTACGCTAGTTGCGTAGTAACTAGTCAAGTGTAGGCTTCAAGTGTAGCCTACAGACACTCAGGTGGTCTCACTATCCAATCTATCCCTTGTGCGCACACAGGGAGCTTGAGGGACTTGTGGTGACTAGAAACAATGCTGATGATTGCGTAGAACTAGCTAAGGACTACTATACACGGCGACTAGGTATTTATAGTAATCTAAGGTGGGCACAGACCCACTATGTCATAGCAGGTCCTAGGGTCTACCTAGTCTATGTGAGTCACCTCTGGGTCGAGGGGATAGAGATGACGTAGTATGTCATCTAGGAAGGGAAGTTGTCCAAAAGGAATTGCCAATACAACGCTTCAAATGAAGCGTGGGAAAACCGAACGAGGTGTGGGAAAAACCGAATGGTTCGTGAGAAGGTTGCAAGAAAGAGTGAAATAAGTGAAAGGAAGCTATAACTTGAATAGAAGGTCATCTATGTAAATTGAGGTAGTGTTTGCCTCTATTGTGGCAAGCACTCGGAAGGTGTCAGGGGCCCCGTAAGACGAGGGAAAAAGGGAAAAGAGGTCTGATGATAGGAAAACTGTAACATCAAGAAAGCTGCCATACAGTTTATTCTGTCCAAGTATGATCTTGAACCACCCAAACAGCTCAAAGGCATGGTGGAGGGAACACAATGGGTCAAGGATAGAGCGAGCCAGCTGCTTGAGGATGCTCAGTTCCTGTGTGGGGCACCAGATGCACGGGTATGTGTTTTTGCAATAATTCATGACTGATCCCAGTGACACGCACCACAGGGAAAGGCCAACAACTTTGCCCATCCCACTTTCAAGAAAACATGTCATACAATCTTTTATGGCACTGGCTCAAAATCTCTTTACCATTTTCTGGAGTTTCAAGTCTCCATGCCAAAGGAAAGCCTACTTCTTGTAGCTGCTATGTGATATGACAAACACATGACACTAATGTACATTGCTATTGCAGGTTTGAAGTATGCTAGTCACCTACCATAACTACGGAGTGAACAAGGTGGTATCAGAATAAATATCACGGGAAGAAGCTTAGAAAGATGCTGACCCAGTGGGTGAAAACTGGCATGTAAGAAAGTTCACAGTACTACCTTGATTTTTATGGAACTTAGCTTGTATCATAGGGTGAAACACTCCATCAACACAGTTCAGGCAGCAGGAAATGCCTACACAGTTGACTTAGACTAATACACATTGTACTCACCCCAAGCCTTTTGTATCCAATTCATCTGATTGCCTAATAGTTATGATTATGATGGTGCAAGTATATCTGGTATATGGTATATGGTACAGGATGAGACAGAGGTATGAATACAACTACTACTGTATGAGACTGCACAGTGCTACAGTGCTACACAATTTGATGACGCCATGTAACACTGTACAATGTTACAGCACTACAGCACTGTACAGTGTCATGTCACCATACGGCATCATGCAGCACTGTACAGCCTGTATGCTGGTATTGCACTAGACCACTGTGCAGCACCATACAGTGCTGTAGCAATGTGCCATCAGCCTTAATTTTGTACAGGCGGCAGGTAACCATACAGTGTGTCACAGTGTGCATAATCTGTGCACTGTGCCAGCACTATTACAGCACTGTACAGGGGGGCCCTTCCTGTACTGCTGTAGTTGTAGTTGTGGTGGTAGTTTGTGTTGCATGCTGTTATAACTGCCAGTTAGGGCTGCCAGTGGGTGATAAGGTGGATGACAATGTACCTTGGCAATGCAAGTGCACTGACCATGCAGGGTGGGCTCCCTCTGCAAATGTGAAGGCAAAAACATGGCACTGTTCTTCCTTCTTCAAAAGAGTGTCAGTACTATGGCTCTTGCATTCAGAATTGAGACACCACATGGTGGGAGGATAAAATGTGCACAACACTGATCAAGCATACAATAAATGAATAGGATGTACTACTCTCTGAGATCTTTGGAATGGCCATAGTCATGGAATAATGCCTCATCCTGGGTGTGTTCTGCATGCAATGAGGGATTGTTTCAAACCAGCTCCCCAACAATGTCCCATAGACAGCATGTGAAGAGATGTTGAAAATATCTGCAAAGAAATTCATGATTGAGGATGGGAGGACATTAGGGACATCAGTGCCTGAGATGGATTGATGTTGCAGCTGGAAAAGGTCATCTTTGAGGACATGTACACATCCAATGAAGGTAGTTAGATGAGAAAAAGGCAGGTTCACCAGGATGTCATGGTGGGCAAGTGCATTGAAAAGGCTGCAAGTGGTGGGAGCAGCCAGGAAGCTCATGATGATTGTGATGATCAGCACCATGGTGGCTGGCACAAGAGTTGATCAGAAGACATTGGCCTGTGGCCCATGGGCTGCACATATGATAGACAAGGGGGCTGACAGCTCACTAGTGATTTAGCCTCCTCATGGGCCATGCTGTGCGTGCCATGGTATCCCAAGACCAGGCACAGACTTGGGGGCAGACCAGCCCCCATACCAGCCCCCAGACTGTTCAACCCCCACACTTTCTGACATTTATGACACCACATTAGTGACATGTAGACTAACAAAAGAATTGAATAGACTTAGGCTTTGTGTCCAAATGTCACAGGTTGTTGACCTGCCAATTGGCAAAGGAATAATGAGACCAGATGGAGCAGAATCCTGGATAGATGAATCAGTATGTTGTGCAAGACATATGATTTCTGGGCTTCCTCTCCCAGCAACAAGGACACTTGTCTACTCACTGTCCACTACTCCCCTCAGCAAGTCTTCACTATCCATGGCCATCTATCCAAGCCTGGTTGGTCCACTCTGCAAGAAGAATTTGAGCAAATGATTTTTCTACTTGCCAACAGAGAGCCATGTGAATTGGTGAACCACATCCTTGTGGCTTGTTGCATGAAAAGCTAGTGAATGCACCCCAAATAGTGGTCTTTCTTGATGCTGAACTTCTTTTTGTGAAGAATCCAGCTTATTCTATATAGGAAAATCAGTATCTATTTGGACACCAATTCTGAATGACTACCCATATACTCACATACCCACAAACCCAAGAAGGTCCTTTACCTGTTTCTCAGCATGTTCATCTGCCCTAGCACCAGTTCCAGGCTCTTTCATCACTATTCTCTACTAATTAACCTTATTCTGTATGGAAGCATCACTTTCAATATGCCATGATCCTCCAGGCTCTCAATGGTCTTACTCACTCACCTGTAGTTCCTCTCTGTCAATCCTCCCTCGCTGTTCCAAATATGCTATGTGTATCTCCCTAATACCTCTGTGTTTCACTATGTCATTCACCTGGACTGGGCAACAGCATGTGAGAAGACTAGTGGAGAAAAGTAAATGAATTTCATAAGTGAATCTAATTTGTCATAGATAGTAAGCTAGCAAGGACACAGGTAAGCAGATTTCTCTGCAGCCTATTCAGCCAATCTGACATTTGTGCTTGTTGCATGTCAATGATAAGCTGCTTGACCTGCATGTAGTATTTATGCCATCTTTCATCATCTACATCACCAGGATTGTATGTAGTTCCCATGAAAAAGTCATGTAGGACATTAATAATGAATGCACCAACCAACAAAAACAATTTGTACTGTACATATTGTTCACTTGCATGAATCTACACAAATAAAAAGAACTGAATGTCAGCGGCATGCTAAGGACAAAATGTTCAATAAAAGATGAGGAAAAATATAATGAATTTGAATGATCTCACAAAAACTTCTGCCCTATGAGTAGTTTGTGTACCTGGCGGGAATTGTATTCAACTTACATGCTATTCTGCCCTGCAGGTGAGCACAGTCTGAACTGCTTGAAATGTTGCTGCACTTTTTCCATTGTCTGTCTCACCTTGCACTTAGTGTTCCTCAGCAGCTCAGCTGTGGCAGTACCAATGACCACTTGGAGTGAAGTTGACAACACTTCATTTACTAGGTCTCAATGCAGTACAGCTGACAGATCCCGTAACTGACAGACTAGCCTGCATATTTGAATGAAATAAAAGGGTCATGTGATCCGGTCGTGTGACTTGGAAAAGAACGAGAAAATGACTAAGTCCATTGTGAGCATGTAGCATTGTTACTGACCATAACAACTTCAGGGTGTATGTTGCTAAGCATGTCCTTTTGTTGTTGTGGTGTAAGCTATGCCTTGAGGTGGATGGCAGAGATTGTTTGGCTGAGTGTTGAAGCAGTAGCGGTGATGGTTGAATAGGGCACAAAAGATGGAATGAAACTACTAGGAACTGAAGCAGACATGATGCCAGGTGCTTGTGCAGGCATGAAATCTAGTTCAGGAAATTGAGGTGGTGCAAGTGTTGGAGTGGCAGTGGTGATGGTCAAATAGGATACAGAAGCCAGGACAGGACCAGGAATCATAGCAGACATGAAAACTGGTGTCACTGTGGGAAAGAAACCCAATTCAGGAGCTTGGGTGGTATAGGAACATGTTGTGAAGGAGCAAGTGAGCCAGAAACTTGGACTATGTGATATCACGTGGTTGGCAGCAGTCAAGCATGAGCTTCTCACTGAGAGTAGCATGGCACAGTGGTGGTGACACCCTAGTTGATGTGTTAGATATAATTCTAACTGGGAGTTGGTTGGATGCTCAACTACTCACATCTCAGACATGGTGGAAAAAGCTCATGAAACATATTGGATACTTATTGTTTGACAAATTGCATCTGGTAATTTGGATTGATTTGCCAAATATATTTATGGAAAAGCTAAAATAAAATGACGGGTGATAATACAACAAATTTAAGTAAACAAAAAAATGAAGATAATTAGCTTAATAAGGGTGAAACTTTGCACAAAGATATACATTAGTGACATATTTCCTGCATTTGCTGAAAATGTTGTCAGATAGGAAACTGGGAAATATTCTGAGAATATTGATCACTATATCCACATTATTTATTTTGCATCAGATTCTGATTGGTAATCAACAACACTGTCTCTGATAAGCCTACATAGTGTATATATGTACAGATTTTAGATATGGTCAAGTGGACCACCACACAAACCACCACATGGACCCCTTGGACCCCTTAATGGACTGAACAGTAACACAACAACAGTGCTGGGCACTATGATGAGAAAGAATGGATGGGCAGGAGGCTGGAGCAAAATGATATGTATCTTTGCTGACATTGAGCATTCACTAAGCTTGATATAACTGTGAATGGTGAAGGACTGTGATTTCAGACAGTATCCTTAAAGGGGGGGCAAGAATTCAGGAAAAGAAAATAGGATGCACCTTAAACAAAACAATTGTTTTTTACAAGCTGGTATCTGCTGGATAATTGAGTGGCCGAATGGGGAAATCATGCTTGTAGTGCATTAACAAATTCTTGTGCCTGAAATGGGGTGCAACCTAATACAGAAGCCTACTACTCATGTTTGGGTTTGTTTATGCTATGTATTGCTTATGAAATGTCCATGTGGTGTTCATATATGCTTCATACAATGTTTATACATTGTTTTTCTTTCTACTATTTGTGTACCATATCCATATTGTCCACTTGCTGGTGTTGGCTGGACATTCCCATAGTTGCCATCCTTCCTAAACAGTGCTTATTTGTCATTGTTTGATTGGATCAATACTTATTTAGCACTGATGCAGCTGTGCCTAATGAACCATTTTATACCTTTTTTGTAACTAGGTTGGTTGCATTAAGCTTGGGTTCTTGCAAGAAAATAGATCCAAACACATGCAAACCAAGCCTTTGACATGTCTGCCCCACAGATGCCCATCGTAAGTCTCCTCTGGCTGATCCATCAGACAGACAGACACTCACTCATCACATGTCAATTCTCTAGACTGCAGAATCTGTATCCATGTCTTTGAACATGGATCTAGTCCTGGAGTTCTTGTGTGTTCTGGGTGGTGAGAATGATCCTAACCAAGACAAGGTCTTGGTGCTCCAGGTACTCCAGGATTAGGATGAGGCTGCCACCACCAAGGAGATTGATGCAATGGATGAAACGAACATTCATGTTGTGGAGATCATTGTATGACCTGTTTTAATTCCAATGTTGACTATGGCTCTAAGTCAAATTCCTATATACAGAGCACCAAGAACAAGGAAGAGTCCAAGTCCAAGGGCAAGGGCAAGGGCAAGGCCTCATCCAAATAGGGTGACAAGGAAAAAAAGGTATGCAGGCAAGCATACTTGATTGACCAATGCTCATACAGACTCTCTTGCATATAGGATACCTCCAAGTTGGTGAGCATTTCTAATCTTTCAATAAATATATTTGTTGATGCACTGTCACATGCAGACAAGTGCCATGGTCAATCCTGCAAAAAGTTCAGCACAGTCATACTTTGAACAAGTATAGCAGTCAATCGAGGAGGTGATGATCAGGTATGTATTGGTCATGGTTATGGACAACAATGACCTCAGCTGTGGACCCACCATTGCATAGCAACAAATCAACATGAGGGATGCTGCTAAACAATTTCTCAACCAGCTTGTGACCAGTGTCCAATCCAGTGGACTGCAGAACCTGCTGGCTGGGAACATGGTCAACATTGGAGTTTATCGCCAGGACATCCTCATTGACTCCCTGAAACCAGGGAATACAACCACCTACACCAACCATGTCAAATGGATGTCCACAGCCGCCATGTCACAGCCATCAGAGTTCAATCGGTGCGACAGCCGTTATGCCAGCAAAGAAATGTCCT
>JBBPND010000397.1:0-12433 GCA_038090655.1 Gastroboletus turbinatus | reverse complement strand
CGACAGCCTCAACGTCCTCGACGCCTACAATCAGTCACCATGGTAAGATCATGCGCGGTATGCTCGTTGTATGCTGATCGTGCTTTAGGGTCGTGTTCGCACCAAAACTACCAAAAGAGCCTCCCGTGTGCTCATTGAAAAGTAGTGAGTGAAGCTTCGCTGGAACCCCGCTCGGAGCCTCGTCTGAAGTCGGTCCGCCTTGTCCAGCTACCCGCGTCTTACGCTTGACTTTCACACCAACAAACGTATCATCGATGAAGTCGTCAGTATCCCTACCCCTTGTGCTTCCTCCGTCTTCAGGTTCTCTGACTCGATCTTGTCTTTAACCACGTTGTGCGTTGATGTGCTAGGCCGTCGTCCCTTCCAAGCGTCTCAGGAACAAGATTTCCGGTTTCACGACCCATCTCATGAAGCGCATCCAACGTGGTCCCGTTCGCGGCATCTCTTTCAAGCTCCAGGAGGAGGAACGAGAGCGAAAGGACAACTACGTCCCCGAGGTCTCTGCGCTCGATACGGGCGCTACTGGACTCGAATTGGATAACGATACTTCTGTGCGTCCCTCTTTCTGCGCGCATCCGAGATCAGGGGGATGACTCACTGAATGGTTGAATCGGGTAGGACATGCTCAAAGCCCTCAACTTTGACATACCGCACAACGTCGTTCAGGTGACTATTGCACAACCTGAGCGGGCGCCTCGTAGGGAGCGGCGCAACGTGCCTGGTGCAGCGCGGACATAAGAGAAGGCGAAGAATCGATTACATCTTTGTGACCTACCTTTGAAAGAGACGAGATTGCTCGTGCTTTAAATAATATGTTTTACGCTGTATCCCCTTGCTGATTTTGCAACCGATGAGGATTCAAGCTCTCAGTGAAAACTGGTTATGACCGGGTCTCACCCAGTACTATCTACAGATATTAGCTAAATACATGTCGAGACCAAATAAATATTAGATGAGATTTCCCCCACAAAGTGGGAATTATTTGTGATTTGTGATATGACGGGGCAGAACCCAGGCTCCTTCCCACCACTGCTGGAGTGTTCGAGGCGATCTCACGATGGCTAGATCAATGTTTAGCATGGACCTAAACCAGACCTAAACATCATGATTAGACTGATTCCCACGTTTAGACACGTATAGAGCGCCATTTAGGTCTGTGCTAAACATTGATCTAGCCGTTGTGTCTACTAGGGCAGTGTAGTAGTGGAGAATTCCAAATGGCTGTGTAGTGATTGAAACCCAGAACAACTTTAATCCTCAAACACTCCAGCAGTGGCTGGAAGATAACATTGGTAAATATTGTCAGCCACACTGGTGTAGGAGTCTCTGGCTTCCTACATTTACATTCCCCCTTCCTCTCTTCTTTTCAGCATCCATCAAACATGTTGAGATTCATGGTATTTCATATTCTGATATTCACTTTCAGACCATGGACCTAGGTCATATCACATGACGTCCTGATGGACATGTGACTATGCTTACACTATTCAAATTACACACGTGCAGTGCAGTGTAGTACACAGTAGGACTCAGTATACTGTTGGTAGACAGTTACTGTATTGACTATACCTGTAGTACACAGTATGTTGGAATACGCAACGCGTGACCACCTCGTATACCAAACCTTCCTTCCTTTTACTATATAAGCCCGTACTAAATTCGTCTCATTCCCTCATCTGTTTCGTCACACAGTTGAGGGTAAGCATTGTCGTCGTTCTTCGATACTGCCGTACTTACGATACGAGTAGATTGACTTGTGTCTAGGTACTTCACAATTCATCCGTTTCATCACACGGTTGAGGATTGACTTGTGTCTAGCTCCAACAGGTTATGAGCCCTGGCGTGGTACACTGACCCATGCCGCCCCATCTAGACCGATCCAGTCAACCCACCGAGCTACACCGATAACGTGCCGTCATTATCACTCACAGACGAATCAGGCAGTGCACCTGACGCATCGCAGGCCCAGGAACTTACCCAGTCAATCCTCAACCGTGTGATGAAACAGATGAATTGTGAAGTACCTAGACACGAGTCAATCTACTCGTATCGTAAGTACGGCGGTATTGAAGAACAATGACAATGCTTACCCTCAACCGTGTGACGAAACGGATGAGGGAATGAGACGAATTTAGTACAGGCTTATATAGTAAAAGGAAGGAAGGTTTAGTATAACCTAACTCCAGACGCGATGGCAAATATCTGATGGTGGCCCAGCCCATTTCCATATTGGCATTGCCATTGAACGTGACTGCCCTCACCGCACAATAGCCTTATCCCAAACGGCGCTCATTGACCGCATTGTCAATCAGTTTGGTCTCGCAGATGCCCACCCTGTGTCCACCCCCCTTGAACCCAAGACCTACCTATCGAAGACCGGGTCACCTGCGTCTGAAGATGATCGTACAACATTATTGCGCACCCCTTACCACAAGCTGGTCAGGTCCCTGATGTACCTCACGATTGGTACTCACCCAGACATAGTCTTCGCTGTGAACCAACTTTGCCGCTTCCTCGACTGCTTTGGAAAGCACCACTGGGAAGCCGCGAAACACGTCGTGCGTTATCTCAAAGGGACTCGCGACCTACGCCTTGTGCTAGGTGGAGAACACACTGTCTGACTCCTCGGCTATACCGACAGCGACTATGCATCCTGTCCGGATACTCGCCACTCCACAAGCAGCTACTGCTTCTCTCTCGGCTCGGGCATGATCTCATGGCGTTCCCGCCGCCAGTCACTCGTCACCCTGTCAACATGCGAAGCTGAATATGTTGCCACATCTGAAGCCTCCCAAAAGCTCGTATGGCTACGAGAACTTCTCGCTGGCCTAGACCTTCGTCAACCAACCGCGTCACCCTTACTGTGCGACAACAATGGTGCAATCGTCCTCTCCAGCGACCCTGCTTTCCACTCAAAACTCAAACACACACCTATCAAATACAACTATGTGCGAGAATGTGTTCAAGACGGTCAGATTTACCTACACCGCGTCCCAACCAAACAGAACGTCGCCGATGCCTTCACGAAATCACTCCCACGTGACCTCTTCATCCAACACCGAACTCATATGGGTCTACAAGACTCCATGCGAGGAGGAGTCACGGTACAGGAGAAGTAACATTTCGTATCTTATTTTTATCATTCCTTCGTCTTCCCTTCATTCACCTTCTAAATCTTCAACTTTGCCTTTCCTCTCTTTTAACCGTTTTCACGATTCACGCATTGAGGAGGAGTGTTGGAATACGCAACATGTGACCACCTCGTATACCAAACCTTCCTTCCTTTTACTATATAAGCCCATACTAAATTCGTCTCATTCCCTCATCCGTTTCGTCACACAGTTGAGGGTAAGCATTGTCGTCGTTCTTCGATACCGCCATACTTACGATACGAGTAGATTGACTTGTGTCTAGGTACTTCACAATTCATCCGTTTCGTCACATGGTTGAGAATTGACTCATGTCTAGCTCCAACACAGTAGGACTAAGGTATGTCAGTAAATAGTAGGACTTAGTAGGGATATACTAGCTCACCTCAGTATACTGTTGATAGACAGTTACTGAGGTGTAGTGTACCGAAAATGGTTCTACTATGGTGCAACATGATTATGTAATGTATGTACTATAGTATTGTACATATAACTCCTACATGCAGTTAGGTACATTATATGCCCTTTACTCTGCCATGTCAGTCATCTAGTGTTGCCACGACTTGGCTCGGCTCGGCTCGGCTTGTGCCGGCTTTTCCTTCGGCTAGACTAAACCCTCATGTCAACTCACTGCCACACTACTCCACTCGGCTTGACTAACTGTGACAGCCGATTATAGCTGAATAATTGGCTTGTGCGGTTAAGACCGACTCTAGCCGACCATTAGTTGGTTCTAACGCTAACACAACAACACAAATGTATGTTATCTACATATAAGACAATGTATATACGAGGTAGTTCAAGTTGTACATTGCCACCCGACTGGTGACCATGGCCTCGACGTATGAAGATTGACACAACAACGAAAAAGAAAAAAGAAAAGAAACGAAGGAGAAAAAACCTAGGTCCGTGTGCATTACCAGTACCGTTGATGCAGTCTCAAACTGCATCGGAGTGGAGCGAACTCGCACGTAGAGCGAGAGAGTGTGTCGTACGATTTGCAAGGGTATAGACATACTGCCCTAAAATAGATCAATATTTGTCAGAAAATGGTGGATGTACTTACGCTTGCAGAGGGGTCCTATCTCTTTCTTCGACCCAGCTTTTGACTTCGATCAGGAAACGGAATCATGGGTCATGGTGACGAGGCAAGTTTGCTAACGACGGGCGGAGAAATAGGAACGGGGGGTCAGAAACAGGTTGGCATGACGGTAACTGCTCCGCAACTTCTGCCGCATTGTCCAGAATGGTACAAAGGTAGCCGTAATCAGGTTTTTGGGTAAACTTGAGACTGCGTGCATGTTGAAGGACAGCAGCAAGTACAGCAGGGATGTTGTGAGCTCCAGCGTCATCGTGATCAACAAGGAATTTCTGCTTGCGGCCAAGTGTAACCGAGGGCGAAGGACTTTTGCCATCCCGGGTGAGCCATGGGAGTGAACCGTGGTGGAGGAAGATCAAGGAGTATGCAAGGGATTCGATATTGTCCCGACGACTCAATTGCAGACCACGGTGGCTATTGACGGAAGCGAATGTGGAGGTGCCAATGAGGGATAGGTTTTCTTGCATTAAAACGTGGATGCGAGATGTGGAATCGCGGTACTTCTGTGCGATGCCAAAATCGATGAGGAAAATTGTATCCTCAGAGTCTCCAACACCCGTCAGAATGTTGTGTGGTTTGATGTCACGGTGAATGAAGTTGCGAGAGTGGATGTACTCGAGATGAGAGATCTGTTGTGATAAAGTTAGTAGGCCGATGACTACAACTGGATGAGATTCAACTCGAAAACTCACAAGCTGAAGACCGATCTTTGCGACTTGAGAAAGGCTGAATGCGTTGGAAGACTGTAGAAACAAGCTGTGTAAAGAGGGTCCAAGACTTTCAAGAACCATAGCACAGTATGCTCCTTCTCTTCCAAGCCAGATTGATCGCGGGAGCCCAGGCGTTGTATCAGCTTGAAGTTCATTGAGTATCCGGTACTTGTGTTCCAAATATGACCTGGTGTTACTATTGCATGGCTCTAGTTTGACAGCAACCTCCTGGCCGGTAAAGATGTCCTGTGAGCAATATACAATAGCTACATGGTGTAAAGTGTGAGAAACAAGACAAGCATGCAAATGAAAGTCTTACAATATGACCCACTACCGAACCTCTCACCAATTCGATATCTCCCATCTACACGTATAACTTCAACCCCCATTGTCACGGTGGTTTGCGTGGACACTGGAGAGTAAGGCGCTGGGTCAGTAGTGATAGGAAAATGAGGTTGAGTTTGCATGACTGCGACGGTGTGCGCCACGGCGCCACCCTGCGGATGTCCGACTACTAATGTGAGCTAATTGGTACTAATGGCTCTCCGCTTGCAACCCCGTCTGACAGTTGACACATTGACCCAGCATAAACTAGTAGGCTACACTACTAGCAGTCTGGTACCAGTGATTATGACGCTATGGTGAGCAGCCTGATCAGTGACTGATCATTGTCTAGAATAAAGATCAGGCCCAGTCAGATCGTTGCCGGCCAGCCATCGCCGGTGGAATACCAAATGAAAGCTGCACTCCAACCAGTGCCGGGCTATCACGAAATGTTTCAGCACTTGGTAAGTCAATTATTTCTCACCCACACTCCGATTCTCGAATCTCGCTCGGCCCCTTTAATTTTCCGCGGGCCTTTGCGGCTCCCATGTCAGATAAGAATAGATAGGCACCTGCTTCCTGTGAAGTACAAAAAGAATTTGTAAGTTGTTTCAAATTGTCCGCTATCCAAATAACCACGATGTCTGCTGCTTGGGTTGCAGCTCCAGGCATCAGCCACTCATATCCATCTAGTATAAGCCTTTACAGCACCACTTGCCGTGAATCCGATGTGTACGGATTGTCAAAGAGCCACCCGAAGCACCATACCGGGTCTTTATCAACGAAACAGAACTCTGCAGCAATAGGAACTGCTCAGCCCAGCGCAACTGCCAAATCTTTACCCAGAGACTCATCCCACCTAGACTCCAACACACAATCCCAGCTTTCACCCAAAGCGGGGGCACTCCTGCGCAAATTTCCATCATTGTCCAAAGTTCACGATCTATTGCAGTCAGGTAGGTTGGATGCGAAGTGATGTAAGCGAAGTTCATAAGTTTGTGCTGTGAGCAGCCATGTTTGTGAGGGCCATGGAATATCTCGTTCCTGGAAAGGCCTTGGAGGACGAGACCGACGAGCTAATTAAGGTATGTACCGTCCTTTAAGTGTTGCTACAATAACTGTATTGACAGGCTCAACAGACATTCGAAAAGATTGATATATGGGGGTTCAATGCCATCACTTGACTCTTAGAGACAAACATCCTTAATTCTAAGCTGAGGTAAGTCTAATGTGATTCTATGTTGTCACCAATGGTTACCAACTCATAGATTGACCCATGCTGCATCAGACGGCATCCTCTTTATTGAGCTGCCAAAGTCGCTCCACAAGGTGTCTCTGACCGAAATCACTCATGTATTGATTCCAGCCATCAATATGCTCCCCTACGATGAAACCCTCATCCGTCCCTTGGTCGAAACCAGCATTGAGCTCAAGTCACTGTCTGGTGACTTTACCGCAACACCTGATATTGCCCTTCTACTTTCACGCCAGTCAGGCTTGCGTGTGAACCCTCAAATCGTATTCCTTGGCGAATGTGCGTTTTCCCAAAGCGAGGAAGTTCTCACGAAGAAACTCCAACGCAAGGTCGATGCACACCCAGAAATCATCATGGCCTTGATGATCATCCTCACGGAAGCCACTCCGTACCATTCTCCTAAGGAAGGGTTGACCGCTTGGCACACGTTCCGCCGCTACCCTGAATGCATTTCGTTTTCGGAGTTTATGGACATGATGCCGAAAAGGAATGGAGATTCTGAAGTGCTTGGTCCGGTTACGGTTGCTGATCACCCATGGTCTCGGATCGCACGCGTTGATCATTATGTCTGGGTCAAGGATGGGGAGGAGAAAATTAACATTAGTCAACGCCACGGTCCGACAACCGCTCATGGGGTAAGTGAGACAGTCGGAAGTGAGATCTTTGACTAATCAACCATAGACTCTGTTCCCGAAGATTGATATGCAGGCTGTGGACACAGTAATTTGTGATGGGTTGTCGAAGATCAAGGACGCAATTGTCCACTTCAGTGTACAGCTCAATCCCAACGCAAACGTAAAACCCCTCGAAGATGCAGACCTTCAATGGAACTTTAGTTGGTGGAAGTGTCAGCTGAGCATCGAAAACGCAGCCGAACGTACTGCACATGAATGATTCCAACGGTGGTACGTAGACACCTTCAGGGGGAAGAAGCGGTTGATTGAAGACATTGATGGTGGCTACGTTGATACGTCAGGACCCCCCGGGACGTCCTCACACATCACTCGTTCCAAGAGTCGATTGACCAGTGGCGTTATCATCTCCCCCGCTAGCCAGCCGACAGTCCCCGATCTGGAGGACCAGAGTATTGCCGAATGAGCTCAACGTAGTCTAGCGTCCTGCCTTACCACATTACACTCCATATTGCCGCGACGCGCGTGTTTGTTTTACATGATCAAGTTGTAATACTACCTGTTGGCTGTTACTCCATCATTAAACAGTCAGTTTCATCTTTCCAAGTCACGATGTTGATCGGTCACCATCACCAATGTGCTGAAGGTGTGCTGCATGAGCTCAGGGAACGTCAGGGTCCTGACTCCCGCCGATACAGTCTGCTGCCCAAACATAAATAATGGTCCTTTTTTTTTACCCTGCCCTACTGTAGAGCTGATGACCTGGTCAGGTTGGGCTCAAACGCCTGTTGACGTTCTTTTTACGGTTCAAACCTCCGTTTTCGTTCAATCTTCACCATGCAACCATTGCAACGTCGCTGTCGCCATCGAGACAGTCCAGCACCCAGTGGTCAGCTGGATCCCGCTTCTCTGCCTGTTGAGCCAGTAGCAAGGTCTTGCAGGAACCAGCGCCCTCCTCCACGGTACAGGGACCAGGACAACGATGGTGAACAATTTGACATTCACGATCACTCAGATATATCGGGGGAAGAATCAGATTCAAGAGCACCAGAAAGTATTCCTCGTCATGCAGCTATTGCACCAGCGGTCCCTACCTTTTCCAACAGATCTGGTTCAGAACCGACAGCCACCGACCCCCAAGCAACTAATGGATCCACAGATCCTTTGCCGACCAACCCCTCGTCGACTTCTAACAGGGCGCTCGACATAGAATATTTCTTTCGGAAAGAGACAGATGACACAATCTGTAAGCCATGCGAGTAAGTCGATACATATTCTGTCCACTGCAATCTGCTAAAAAGCAAGCGTACACCCACTGTAGGTCAATCACAGCTGAGCTCGCTGCAAAAGGGCATTCTTACAATGTCCACTACTATTTCAGCCGGAAGACGTCCAATACTCCCCTTCGTCACCATATCGAGGTTAGACATGCACTACTCTACCTTGAACAAGCAGAGAAGCACGGGTGGACTATCAATGTTAATTTCGCCAAGGCTGCGTTCATGTCGGGGTATACATTCAAGACTCTCAAGCAAGTTATTACACAGCCCGGGGTCAAGCTAGACGCATTACCTCCCCCTCCCCCCGGATCCTTCTGATTGTCTGCCAGCGGGTATCATTGTGTCACGGCAACCAACATTTGGCGCTAACCTTCCACCATTCTCAATCGAAGAACTCAGGAACTACTTAGTCCGTTATATCGTCGCCAATGATCTGGTTCATATAACTCTGCTCTTCCGTTCTCACATCTAACCTACAGCATCGTCAGGCAATCAACAAGGTCGAATCCCCCGAATTTCGCCAACTTATTCTCTTCTGCTGCCCATGTGACATAGCGGACTCTGATATCCCTCACCGCACAAAAACACGCGAGCTTATCCTCGACATGTTCGGAACCACTTTTTCCTCTCTGCAAGCTGAACTTACGGTGAGTATTTCATGTCCTTGCTTTTACCCTTTATCATTGGTATCACACAACCAATTGGTGGCAATGGGTGAAATATCGTTCACGGCGGACATTTGGTCAAGTGACAGCCTCGACCCGTATCTTGCTGTGACGGCGCACTGGATCAGACAAGACAGGGAGAGTGGGACGTGCAAACTCCATTTCAAATCTGTGCTCATTGCTTTCCATTATGTTCCGGGGAGCCATACGGGAGCTGCACTCGCTCAAACTCTTTTATATCTAATCGATCGCGCTGGGATTTCCCTCGACAAGGTACGCAATTCACACTTTATTATATTACTCTGCCATTGATTCTGATTTATGAGCTCCTTAGGTTGGCCACTTCACGATGGATAACGCTTCAAACAATGACTCTGCTATGTCAGAGTTCTCAAGGATTCTACTCGAAGAGCGCGAATTCACCTTTGACCCCGTCGATCGCCGTATTCGCTGTCTGCCTCATATCTACAACGTATGTGTCCAATGCACACTCGATAAGTACACACAGGCCGACTTCTCTGGGTGTCCATCTACATGGACAAACTCTGTAGGCAAGGTAATCAAAAGGTCTGCCTATTCTGAGGCGGTTCACAATGATCCTATTGGGAACGGTAGAGATATTGTATGTGCCATTCGTTCTTCTGGTCAGCGCCGTTTGAATTTTAGCCAAACCATCACCTCTGGAAACGAACAAGAACGGTTCGTCGACGATCGGGGGGGTATAATCAAGCTACCTGTGACCGAACTGCTTCATGACGTCAGGACACGTTGGGATTCGACGTATTGTATGATCAACCGTTTGAGATCACTCGGGCAAGTAAGTACACTTTTATGCTGATACTATGTGAACTTTTACTAATATTATCGATGTCGCTAGGCTGTTAGCTATTTCCTAGATGCTCCCCGAAACCTCGATATTGTGGACCGCAAGCTGGATCCCCTGGAATGGGAGGTTTTGCAAGACATGGAAGTGGTTTTAGAGGTCCGAGTCAAATTTATTCTACGTTGTAATGCTAATTATCTAACTTCGCCACCTCGAATCCAAAGGTCCCAGCCCAGGCTCAACAGAGCATGTGCGGAGAGAGCATGCCGTTGCTTGGTGGCGCCATACCATCATACGAAACATTTTTGGCTCAGTGGACGCGGCTATCCTCGCATCCGCAACTCTCACCACTCATCTCCCCCGGACTTGAGTGGGCCAAATGTTACTATGACCGTCTCGACCGCAGTACAGCTTATCTCTTTGCAATGTGTAAGTATCTATATATGTACGATATTGACCGATTATCTGACTCTCCTCAAAAGTTGTTGACCTGTGTATTCGAATGTCGTGGGTTGAGTGGCATTGGGAGATTGACGTGATCACGACTGCCAAGGCAGATGTCCACCAGAAGGTGAGTCAATTACGAGCGGTCAATATGGACACTACAAATTCTAGATTGAATATAGCTCAAAGAATACCGCTCAAAATATCCATCCCATGCTATGTCATCCCGCCCGGGCAAGGCCACCCAACTCGAACAACCTCACGCTTTCATGATGCTTGGTGCAAGGTATGGGCTTGCTGCCATGGCAATCCACCCGGCAGACCAAGGCACGCAATCAATTGATCAAGAATACAATTCGTACGTTACCAGCCTCGCGCATGCCAACACAAACCCCCTTGCATTTTGGGAATTGGAACAAGAGCGGTATCCTACAATATTCCGGATGGCCATGGACTATCTCCCAGTCCAGCCCTCTGCAGTTTCTTGCGAACGAGCCTTCTCTTTCAGTGCACTGACGGATACGAAGCAACGGAATCGGATCAGCCCAGTCTTGATGGAAACTCTACAAATCCTCAAGTCTTCTCTGAAGAAGGAAAGGCCGAATCTCAAGTGGTGGATGACATCACAAGAGGAAATGCTTCGCAATGAAGACAGTAATCAAATCCTCGTCAACGCAGTACCAGAATGCAGCAACGGGACTGATGAGGTACTGAAGGTCATCACAGCCGAGGAGGGAGAGTTGTTACGGGGTCATCGTGTTACCATCTACTAGTATTGTACAGAATGCTGCATCTATGTCTCATATATCTTGGTCTCTCTTCACCACGTGACATGTGTGACATGTAGTGCACTCGTAACAGTGCTGCCCTCTTGACCCCAACACGAGCACCGGAAGCTCCTCAAGGACAGCTCCTTTGAGAGTCTGGCAGACACCGAGCGCATATTTGGGTTCGTCACATGACACATTCCACTCCCCCTCCCCCTCTCTCCTGAGTCTCTCCCTGACTTTAGTCGGACCGTACCATATCCGTAATTAGTGTTGTCAGGCGACGGTTGGCCGGCTTTAAACCAGTTTTGGGCGGTTAGCCGTGTACAGTCGAACCAGTAGTTACATACAATTTGACTTATTTTGGTTTATGTTAGTTGGCGACTCGGTTATGGCTAAAGCCGGTTAGAACCGAAAACCATGGCAACACTAGATGGAGGGCACGACTTACCTCAGCGATCTCCGTAGTGAATGGAACGCTGAGGAAGACGAGTCCCGAGGATGCGCGTTTGCTACAAAAAGGTTATGTAATGTTGAACTGTACAGTGTGGCTTGGTGGCGGCAAGATGATACAAGAAGGCAAAGCATGACCAAAATAATAAGTACTAACATACCCCCTTCATTGAGCCGCCAGCCCAAGTAGGCGCAAGGATTTGGTGAAGGCAGGGCGCGGAAGAGGTTTCGTAAGAATATCAGCAATGTTTTTGTGAGATGGTACCCATATTAACTGAAATATGTTGTTATCAATATGCTCATGAATGAAATGATACCATCAGTCTATGTGTTTGGAGCGTTGATGAAACCGCGCAGCGGTTGAAAGAGCGATGGCGCCCATGTTGTCAATGTAGACCTTGATTGGGGATGTAAAAGGGATTGAGAGCTCGGTGAACAAAGAGCGTAGCCAGAGCCCTTCTTGGACAGCATGCGTGACTGCCATATACTCAGCCTCGACAGATGAGAGCGCGACTGTCGATTGCTTCTTGGACACGTGGGAAATGAATCCCCTGGCATAGAACCAGGTGTAGCCTGAGACCGAGCGCCGTCCCACTTCGCTTGCCCAGCTTGCATCAGCATATGCATGAAGATCCTCCTCTATCACCTCTCCTCCGTAGTGCAGGCGAAGGTTCCGCGTGCTGGCCAAGTAACGGAGCACATGTTTGGCCATGGCGAAATGTCTTGGCTCCGGATTCGCATTGTGCTGGGCGAGGGAGTTGACAATGTAGGCAATGTCGGGGCGGGTGTTGATTGAAAGGTATATGAGCTCGCTGACAATCTTCAGGTACGA
>JBBPND010000396.1:0-12435 GCA_038090655.1 Gastroboletus turbinatus | reverse complement strand
CTGCATCCCAATGGATCAATTTCATCGTGCTGTCACTGTGGCAGAGGAAAGGTTTTTTGGTGAATGTGACACTAGGAATGGTGATGAATTCATGTTGATGATATGTTCTGAGCTGATTGGTTTGGGTGCTAGTGCCAGTTGTGGTGCTATTCACTAAATATGATGCTCTCATAACACAGGCATTCCAGCCTGAAGGCCTACTATTGTCTTCAGAGGATCAACTTGTGAGGCAGAGGAAGTGTGCTAACAAGAATTTTTCCAAGAGAAATATATTGGGGGATCTGTGCAAGATGAAATTTCCTCCACAGGCATCTGTAAAACTGGAAGGTTTGTACCAATATGATCTCATCTCAATTCTATTCTATTGATTATATTACCAGACATGGATACATCTGACACTGGATGTAACATATTGTTGGAGCAGACTGCAGCTGCATTGAATGATATATCATTGCAGGTATTGTTGATTACAGCACAAGAAAAGAATATTCTACTATGCATTGAGTATGCAGTGAGACAGTAAGTGAAACAGTCTTGGATGTAAATATATATATACAGTATTGATGTCATACAGTGTCTTGGTGCCTTATGTTGATGTCAAGGCCAGTAACAAGCAAGATCTTGATCTGGGAGAGGCATTTGCAAGTTGGTTTCCACATACACAGGTAGGATCTTGAGCCAAGAAAGTCTTGG
This sequence comes from Gastroboletus turbinatus, assembly GCA_038090655.1. Taxonomy (NCBI): domain Eukaryota; kingdom Fungi; phylum Basidiomycota; class Agaricomycetes; order Boletales; family Boletaceae; genus Gastroboletus; species Gastroboletus turbinatus. The sequence goes on along the minus strand of JBBPND010000396.1, from coordinate 11,742 downwards.
GATAAAAACTGATTATATCCTTGAATGATATTGATGGATGGTTAGGTAATTACCACAACAAGAAATTGTAAAAGAGCTGACTGATTGTTTGTTTTATTCTGTCCATGAAGAGTGTATGTGATATATGTATTATGCATTGGAATTATGATGAACTCACATGCTTTATTATATTGATAGCATGTAAGTGGTATATCAAAACAAAAAGACTCATTATGACCTATATGGCTGCTGGTGCATTAATAACAGGTGAGCAATGTGATGGTGACTGAAATTTGAAAAATATTGGTGCTGATGAATTTATGTATGTTGTTGTTTTGAACGCAAAGGCAGTAAGTCATACAGGAATATATATATGTCAACATCTTATTAATGGGTTTCTTGCATGCCACTGTTGTTGTTTTTTACTATCAGAAAGTAAGTGATCTGAAATGTAGTGAGAGAAAGTGTGGCTAATGAATTGATATTGGTATCATATGACATGATAGGGAGTAAGTGGTTTGATTACATCTAAAAGACACAAAACTGAGGATTTCATATACACTCTTGCAACTATCATTGGATATAAAGCAAGTAAGTGTGATGTGGATGAATTTTTTTTTTTTGTTCATATGGTTGTGTTCATCTTCACAACTACTATTTCAACAATAGTCGGTAGGTCATCAATTGTGCATTTTAAGGTTAGGTATTGATCATAGGCCTGTGTATTGTGCCTTTCATTTATAGTTTGTAAGTGTTTGGTGTCAACATACAATCAGAACACTATTAATGAAGGTGCCATCTGGTGCTCTTCCCCTAATAGTTTGTAAGTGGTCTGATGTGGATTTGAGATGAGCATGCTGCTGATCACCATGCCTCCTCCTGCTCTCCCATTGATAGGAAGTAAGTGGTCTGATGTGGATTTGAGATGAGAATGTTGCTGATTAGCATGCCTCTTGCTTACCAATTGATAGGGAGTAAGTTGCCTGATATAGATTGTGATGAGAACATTGCTGATCAGCACACCATTTCCTTCCCTTCTATTGATAGTATGTAAGTGGGTTGGTGTGAATTTCAAATGAGAAGGTTATTGATCAACATGCCTCTTTCTGCTCCTGCATTGATAGGAAGTAGGTGGTTTGGTATGGGTTTGACATGAGGATGCTGCTGATCACCATGCCTCCTCCTGCTCTTCCATCAATAGACTGTAAGTGGTCTGATGTGGATTTGAGATGAGCATGCTGCTGACCATGCATCCTTCTACTCTCCCATTGATAGATTGTAAGTGGTCTGATGTGGATTTGAGATGAAAATGCTGCTAATCAGCATGCCTCCTCCTGCTCTCTGATTGATAGAAAGCAAGTGGTTTGATGTGGATTTTGAGAATGTTGTTGACCTGCTTGCCTATTCCTTCTCTCCCATTGATAGTGGGTAAGTTGTTTGGTGGGGATTTCAAAGGAGAGTGTTGTTGACCAGCATATCTCCTCTTGCTCTTTCATTGATAGGTTGTAAGTGGTTTGATATGATTTAAAACAAGCATACTACTGATTAGCATGTCTCCTCCTGTTCTTTCAATAACAGCATGTAAGTGGTCTCATGTGGTTGAGATAAGACTGCTGCTGATCAAGATGTCTTTTCCTGCTCTCCCATTGACAGGGAGTAAGTGGTTGATGTAAATTTGAGATGAGAATGCTGCTGATCAGCATGCCTCATGCTCTCCCACTGATAGCAAGTAAGTGGTTGATATTGATTTGAGTTGAGAATGTTACTGATAGTATGCCTCCTTCTGTTCTTCCAATGATAGACTGTAAGTGGTCTAATGTGACTTTGAGATAGGAACACTGCTGATCAGCATACCTCTTCCTGCTCTCCCATTAATAGGGAGTAAGTAGTTTGATGTGGATTTGAAATGAGAATGCTGCTGATCAGCATGCCTTGTCTTGCTCTCCCATTGATAGCCTGTAAGTGGTCTGATGTTGATTTGAAATAAAAGTACTGCTGATTACTGTGCCTCCTTTTGCTCTTCTATTGGTAGACTGTAAGTGTTCTGATGTGGATTTGAAATAAGGATGCTACTGATCAGCATGCCACTCCTGCTTCTCTATTGATAGTCTGTAAGTGGTCTGATGTAGATTTGATATGACAATGCTACTAATCAGCATGCTTTTTCCTGCTCTCCCATTGATAGACTGTAAGTAGTCTGATGTGGATTTGAAATGAGATGGCTGCTAATCAGCATACCTTTTCTTTCTCCTCCATTAATAGGGAGTAAGTGGTTGATGTGAGAGATAAGAATGCTGCTGATTAGTGTGCCTCCTCCTGTTTATCCAATGATAGTATGTGAGTGGTTGATGTGGATTTGAAATGAGAATGCTGCTGATCAGCATGCCTCCTGCTCTCCCATGATAGGTTGTAAGTGGTTTAATGTGGATTTGAGCTGAGAATGCTGCTGATCAGCATGCCTTCTGCTCCCTTATTAATAGCCTGTAAGTGGTTTTGATGTGGATTTGAAATGAGAATACTGCTGATTTCCCCTCCACCTCCCACCTCTTTGCTCTCCCACTGACAGGAGGTAAGTGGCTTAGTGTGTGTATTTGGAATGTGAATGCTGCTGATTTGCTGCCTGCATGCCTCCTTCTGCATTTGCATTGACAGCGAGTAAGTGGTCTGATGTGAATTTGAGATGAACATTCTGCTGATCAGCATGCCTTTTTTTTTTCATTGATAGAAAGTAAGCGGTTGATGCAGATTTGAAATGACAATGCTGCTGATCAGCATGCCTCCTTATGTTCTTCCACTAATAGCATGTGAGTGGTTGATGTGGATTTGAAATGAGAATGTTGCTGATCAGCATGCCTCCTTTCTTCCACTAATAGCTTGTAAGTGATCTAATGTGAATTTGAAATGAAAACACTGCTGATCAGTATGTTTCTTCCTGCTCTCTTCCATTGATAGGGTGTAAGTAGTCTGATGTGGATTTGAAATGAGAATCCTGCTAATCAGCAAGCCTCCTCCTGCTTTTCCATTGATAGCGAGTAAGTGGTTTGATGTGGATTTGAAATGAGAATGCTGCTGATTAGCATGCTTCCTTCTGCTCTGCCATTAACAGTTTGTAAGTGGTCTAATGTGGATCTGAGATAATATGCTGCTGATCCTCCTTTTCTTCCATTAATAGCAAGTAAGTACTCTGATGTGAATCTGAAATGAGGATGCTGCTGATCAGCATGCCTCTTATTCATTCATTGATAGGAAGTAGGTGGTCTGATGTGGATTTGAGATGGGCATACTACTCATTAGCATTCCTCCTCTTCCATCAATAGAGAGTAAGTTGCCTGATGTAGATATGAGATAAGACACCTGCTGATTAGCATGCCTCCTATTCTCCCACTAATAGCAAGTAAGTGGTCTGATGTGGATTTGAGATAAGAATGCTGCTGATCAGCATGTCCTCTTCTGCCCTCTCATTTATAGGATGTAAGTGGTCTAATATGGATTTGAGATAAATTTTTTGCTAATCAGCTTATCTTTTTCCACTCTTCCATTGATAGGTTGTGAGTGATCTAATGTGTATTTGAAATGAGAATGTTGCTGATCAGCATGCCTCCTGCTGCTCTTCCATTGCTAGCAAGTAAGTGGTTTGACATGGGTTTGAAAGAAGAATACTGCTGATCATTTCTTTGTATCTTTTTTTTTTGCTTTTATAACTCCACTAATAGCTTGTATGTGCTTCTATTTGTGAAGAAAATATTGCTTACTGCCCAATCCATGTTTATTCTTTTTTCTAACATTTCCATTTTGATAGACAGTAAGTGATTCAATTTTAAATGACAGTAAGAATGTGATGTATTAATAAACATTAACATTCATTTTCAGAAGGTAATAATATGAAATGGGATGACAAATTTGAACACTAATATTCATTGTCTTCTCCTGATACTTTGTACAAATCAGAATGTAAGTGACTTAATTTTCTCAGTGGCTATGTGCATTCTACTCACTAAATCTGTCATTTTATTATGTTTAGCTGGTAAGTGTCATCTTGCTGTTCTTAGAACTGTGGAGCTATCAATTGAGAAATCTATAGGATGTAAGTTATATTTTGTGATGCAATATTTCTCTGTTGCTTACATTTATGCTTTGCTAACATTCAGAAGGTAAGATATTTCTGTAATAGTTCAAAAACTTTTATTTATCATTTGAATAGACTGTCAGTTTTTACTCTCAAGCTCTATATATCACAACTGATATCATCCAGATTCTCACCAACCCCCAGTCCAACCCAGTGAATATTTTATCTGATTATACTATGTATTTGCCAGAATAATCTTATGTTGTCCAGGGTTTTCTTCAAGCAAGAGAGGCAATGTCCATGGCATGTCTGTTTTTGGAAATGAGTTTATCATACCAATTCCTTATGTATTTTAGCCCAAAAAGCCAACAAACAAAAAGAAAAAGAATCTACAAAATGGCATTAGTAAGTTAATTGATTTTGGATTTGATAACTTTTACACATATCTTCCTTATTAGACCTTTTGCTACTCTTTCAATATTCCTTTACTCTGGTCCAAAACAAATACAAAGACCCCTTTACCTTGGCAGTACAAAGATATCAGGCATCTGGGATATCTGTTGATGTATCCAAGACACTGGACAAGCTCTTTGCCAAATACTCTGCTACTGACAAAGAGGGAAAAGTGAAGCTTGTTATGAATATAATCTTGCACCACCCTTTGTGTAGGTAGTGAAGTGACATAGCTTTTCACATACTAACTTGATCTCATAGAGTGGCATTGGTCATTAGAATTTGGAGGAAGTGTTGGAGTATCCAGTAGCATTGGTAGTGAGGATATGGAGAAGATGTTCAGATTAAAGGGAGGCTCACATGTTTAGCTGTGAATCTGTGCAATGAGTATACCATTAATATTATGCTTATTCTGAATGAGAGTGCCATACTCACTAATATTTATCTGACTCTAGCTTTGTCAAAATCATAAAATCACATACAGTCAGACCACTCAGCCTTCAGCATTCAACCTTCATCCCATCACAGTTTGCATATAATCTGCTTCTGCAGCTGTATCAAATCCCACCACCTTGTCCACCTTCTTAGAAACACTTCCTGGACTAACTTCCAAACTAAGAAGTTCATGTAGAATGAGCAAAGTTTCCAACTATAATATAAAGGATGGACTTATAGACAGCAGTGTGCCTGTATCCATATCCAAAGTGTGAGTATGGTTATAGTCATGGATTGGAAATAGTCTACCTGTTTCGACCATCGGCAGCCGACACTACTATGTTACTTTCATGGATGACCATACATGACTCACAAGCCAGGCCTCAAAACCATGATACACCTTGAATGTGTCACTCTTTTGGCACAACAGGTAAATGTGGTCAATATTCCTTTACTTTGGTCCAAAACAAATACAAAGGTATTAGGCATCTGGAATATCTGCTGATGTATCCAAAACACTGGACAAGCTCCTTGCCAAATACTCTGCTACTGACAGCCAAGAGGAAAAAGTGAAGCTTGTTATGAATGCAATCTTGCACCACCCTTTATGTAGGCAGTGAGGTGACATAGCTTTTCACATACTAACTTGATTTCATAGAGTGGCATTGGCCATTATAAATTGAAGAAAGTGTTGGAGTACTCAGTAGCATTTGTTGTAAGGAGGTGGTGTTTAGATGTAAGGGGGGCTTACCTGTTTAAGTGATCCTGTGCAATGAGCATACCATTAATATTACACTTATTCCAAATGAAAGTGCCATGTTCACTGATATCTATTTGACTCTAGCTTTGTCAAAATCACAAATCACATACAGTCAGACCACTTAGCCTTCAGTATTCAACCTCCACCCCATCACAGTTTGCATATAATCTGCCTCTGCAACTGTATCAAATTCCATTGCCTTGTCCACCTTCTTAGAAATACTCTCTGAATTAACTTTCAGACTGAAAAGTCCAACAAGCAAGGTTTCCAACTGTACTACACTTGGCATAAGAAAGGTGGACCTGCAGACAGTATACACTACAACTGACAAATTACAGTAAATAATCACCAATATTGGCTAAAATGGGACTTGGGAATCCAAAACAAGCTAATTGAATAACCATCCACATCATCCAAGTTGGTTGAACAGATGAGCCCCCCTTTCATCTCTCCACCTCCTCACAACAAATGCTACTGAGTACTCCAACACTTTCTCCAATTTCTAATGGCCAATGCCACTCTATGAAATCAAGTTAGTATGTGAAAAGCTATGTCACCTCACTGCCTACATAAAGGGTGGTGCAAGATTGCATTCATAACAAGCTTCACTTTTTCCTCTTGGCTGTCAGTAGCAGAGTATTTGGCAAAGAGCTTGTCCAGTGTCTTGGATACATCAGCAGATATTCCAGATGTCTGGTACCTTTGTATTGCCAAGGTAAAGGGGTCTTCATATTTGTTTTGGACCAGAGTAAAGGAATATTGAAAGAGTAGCAAAAGGTCTATTAAAGAAGGTATGTATAAAAGTTATCAAAATCCAAATTTAATGAATTTACCAATGCCATTTTGAAGGATCTGTTTTTTTTTATTGGTTGGTTTTTTAGTCTAAAAAAACACACAGGGTCCAGGAAATTAGTATGATAAATTTATTTCCAAAAATAGACATGCCATGGACATTGCCTCTCTTGTTTGAAGAGAGCCCTGGAAGACAAGAGATTATTTTAGCAAATATGTAGTATAATCAGATAATAAAGAATTTACTGGGTCAGACTGAGGGTTGGTGACAATCTGGATGATATTAGTTGTAATGTATAGAACTTGAGAGTAAAAAACTGACCATCTATTTAAATTGTTAATAAGAATGTTTGAACTATTGCACAGATATCTTACCTTCTGAGTGTCAGCAAAGCATAAATCTAAGTAACAGAAAAATATTGCATGACAAAATATAACTTACATCCTATAGGTATTTCAATTTATCACTGCATAATTAAGAAGCAGCAAGATAATACTTACCACCTAAACATAATTTAAAACATGATACAATTATTGCATGTTTGACAATGAAAAGAGCAGTTCAATGAGCAGAATATAGATGTCTATTGTAAATTAGATCACTTACATTCTATTTTATACAAAGCATTAGAAGAAGGCATGTGTATATCCAAGTTAGTGGTCCATGTGTCAATCCATATCATAGATCACCTTCTATAAAAATGAATATGAATGTTAACTGAGAAGTCACATTCTTGCTGTCATTTAAAATTGAATCACTTACATCCTATCAATAGGGAAATGGTAGAAAAAATGGACATGAATTGATCAGTAAGCAATATTTTCTTCTGTAAATGGAAGCACATACAAACTATTAGTGGAATGGTCATGATAGCAAAAAGAATACAAAGAAATCATTAGCAGTATTCTTATTTCAAATCCACATCAAACAACTCACTTGCTATCAAAAAGAGAGCAGGAGGCATGTTGATCAGCAGCATTATCATTTCAAATCCACACGAGACCACCTACTTCCTACCAATGGAGGAGCAAAGGGAGGGATGCTAATCAGTAGCATTTTCATCTCAAATTCACATTAGACCACTTACATCCTATCAATGGAAGAGTGGGAGGAGGTATGCTAATAAGCAGCATTTTCATCTCAAATCCATATTAGATGACTTACTTCCTATTAGTGGAAAGGTAGAAAAAATCATGCTAATCAGCAGCATGCTCATCTAAAATCCACATCACACAACTTACTCCCTATCATTAGAAGAGCAAGAGGATTGCTGATCAGCAACATTCTTATCCAAAATCTACACCAGACCACTTACTTCCTATTAATAAGAGAGCAGGAGGCATGCACATTAGCAGCATCCTCATCTCAAATTCACAATAGACCACTTACTTGCTATTAATATGAGAGCAGGAGCAGGCATGCTGGTAAGCAGTATTCACAACTCAAATCCACATTAAACCACTGACAAACTGTCAAGAGGAGACCAGCAGGAGGCATGCTGATCAGCAGCATTCTCATGATCTCATTTCAAATCCAAATCACTTACATGCTATCAATAGGGAAGCAGGGGGCATGCTAATCAGAAGCATTCTCATTTCAAATACACACCAAGTGACTTACAACCTAGAAATGGGAGAGCAAGAGAAGGCATGCTGATCAGTGACAATCTCATTTCAAATTCACATCAGACCACTTACAACCTATCAATGGAAGAGCAAAAGAAGACATGCTAATCAGCAGCATTCTCATCTCAAATCCACACAGACTACTTACATCCTATCAATGAGAGAGCATGAGGCATGCTGATCAGCAGCATTCTTATCTCAAATCCACATCAGACCACTTACTTGCTATTAGTCAAAAAGCAAGAGGAGATATGCTAATCAGCAGCATTCTTATTTCAAATCTACATCAAACCACTTACTCACTATTAATGGAAGAGAAGGAGAAGGCATGGTGATTAGTAGCATGCTCATTTCAAATCCATAAATCACTTACAACCTATCAATGGGAAAGTAAAAGGCATGCTGATTAGATTTTCATTTCAAATCTACATCAGACCACTTACTCTCTATCAATGTGAGAGCAGGAGGCATGCTGATCAGCATCATTTACATTTCAAATCCACATCAGACCACTTACTCGCTATCAATGGAAGAGCAAGAGAAAACATGCTAATCAGCAGCATTCTGAATTCAAATCCATATCACACCACTTACTCGCTATCAATAGGAGAGCACCAGGCATGCTGATTAGCAGCATTCTTATTTCAAATTCACTTCAGATCACTTACTCGCTATCAATGGAAGAGCAGAAAGAGGCAGGCTGATTAGCAGCATTTTTATCTTAAATACACATTAGACCACTTACAGGCTATTAATGGGAGTCGTTGGGAGAGGATGCATGCTAATCAACAGCATGATCAATTCAATCCACATTGAACAACTCACTGTCTATCAATGAGAGAACAAGAGAAGAGTTGATCAGCAGCATTATCATTTCAAATCCACATCAGACCACTTACTCCCTATCAATGGAAGAGCAGGAGGAGGCATGTTGATCAGCAGCATTGTCATCTCAAATCCACATTAGACCACTTACTCCCTGCCAGTGGGAGAATAGGAGAAGGCATGCTGATCAGTAGCATAATTATCTCAAATCCACATCAAACCACTTACAAGCTAATGCAAAGTGAGACATGCTGATCAGCAGCATTCTTATCTCAAACCCACATCAACCACTTACATGCTAGTCAAGTTAGTGAAAGAACAGGAGGAGGCATGCTAATGAGCAGCATTTTCATCTCACACCCACATCAATTACTTACTCCCTATTAATGGGACAGTAGGAAGAGGCATGCTGATCAGTAGTATTCTCATTTTAAATCCACATCAGACCACTTACAAGCTATCAGTGGGAGAATATGAGGAGACATGCTAATGAGCAACAATCTTATTTGGAATCCACATCAGACCACTTACTTCCTATAGGATGTATGCTAATCAGCAGCATTATCATCTCAAATTCACATCAGACCACTTACTTCCTATCATTGGAAAAGTAGGAGAAGGCATGCTGATTAGTTGCATTCTTATTTCAAATCCTCATCAAACCACTTACCCGCTAATAATGGGAGAGCAGGAGGAGGCATGCTGATGAGCAACATTCTTATCCACACCAAATCACTTACAATCTATCAATATGAGAGCAGGAGGAGGCATGCTAATCAGCAGTATTCTGATTTTGAATCCACATCAGACCACTTACATGCTATGAATGGGAGAGCAGGAGAAGGCATGCTTATCAACAGCATTCTCATGTCAAATCCACATCAAATCACTTACTTCCTATCAATGTAAGAGTAGGAAGAGACAGGCTGATCAGCAGCATTCTCATTTCAAATCCACACCAGACCACCTACAGACTATCAATGGATGAACAGGAAGAGACATATTGATCAGGTATTCTTATTTCAAATTCACATCAATCACTTACAACCTATTAATGAAAGAGCAGGAGGAAGCATGCTAATCAGAAGCATTCTCATTTGAAATCTCCACCAAACCACTTACATACTATCAATAAAAGAGTTGGAGGCTGATTAGCAACATTTTTATCTCAAATCCACATCAAACCACTTACTCCCTATCAATGAAAAAGCAGGAGGCATGCTGATCAGCAGCATTCTGATCTCAAATCCACATCAGACCACTTACTACCTATCAATAAAAAAGCAGAAGACATGATGATCAGCACTATCCTCATCTCCAATCCACATTTGACCACTTACAAACTATCAGTGGAAGAGCATCCTTCATTAACAGTGTTCTCATTATATGTTGACACAAAACACTTACAAACTATCAATGAAGGGCACAATACACAGGCCCATGATCAACACCTAACCTTAAAATGTACAATTAATCACTTACAGCCTATTGTTGAAATAGCATTTGGCAGGATGCACACAATCTTGTGAACAAAATTATATTTTGTTTCATTCACATTACACTTACTTGCTTTATATCCAGTGATGGTTGCAGGAATGGATATGAAACCCTTAGGCTTTGTTTTTTAGATCTAGTGAGGCCACTTACTCCTCCCTACCATGTCATATGATACAGATATCAATCCATTAGCAACACTTTTCACACTACATTTTAGATCACTTACTTCCTGATAGTAAAAAAAACAGCAGTAGCATCAAACAAATCCATTCATAAGATGCTGACTTGCATATACTCCTATATAACTTACTTTCTTTGAATTCAAAATAATAATACACATAAATTCATCATAACACTCTTTCAACTCCAGTAGATTGCTTACCTGCTATTAATGCACAAGCAGTAGCATGAGTTATAATGAATATTGTTTTGATATATGACTTACATACTATCAATATAATACAGCATGTGAGTTTATCTTTATCATGACTTCAATGCATAATATATCACATACTTTATTCATGGACAGAATAACACAATCAATCAATGATCTCCTTTCCAACTTAATGTCATAATTACCTAACCATCCATCAATATTATTCATATAATCATTTTTTATCTCAACATTTCTTGACTCAAAATCTTACCTGTGTGTGTGGAAACCAACTTGCCAATGCATCACCCAGATCAAGATTTTTCTTCTTAGTGGCCTTGAACTCAGCATAAGGCACCAAGACACTTTATGGCATCAATATATATACCTGTTACATCCAAAAATTATTTCACTTACTGTTTCACTGCATATTCAATGCATAGTAGAATATTCTTTTCTTGTGCTGTAATCAACAATACCTGCAATGATACATCATTCAGTGCAGCTGCAGTCTGCTCCAACAATATGTTACATCCAGTGTCAGATGTATCCATGCCTGGTAATATAATCAATAGAATTGAATTGAGATAAGATCATATTGACACAAACCTTCCAGTTTTACAGATGCCTGTGGAGGAAATTTCATCTTGCACAGATCCCCCAATATGTTTCTCTTGGCAAAATTCTTGTTAGCACACTTCCTCTGCCTCACAAGTTGATCCTCTGAAGACAATAGTAGGCCTTCAGGCTGGAATGCCTGTGTTATGAGAGCATCACATTTAGTGAATAGCACCACAACTGGCACTAGGACCCAAACCAATCAGCTCAGAACATATCATCAACATGAATTCATCACCATTCCTAGTGTCACATTCACCAAAAAACCTTTCCTCTGCCACAGTGACAGCACGATGAAATTGATCCATTGGGATGCAG
>JBBPND010000395.1:0-12467 GCA_038090655.1 Gastroboletus turbinatus | reverse complement strand
GACTCAGTCTCTTGAAAGATTTCAAGCCAGCGGCGCTTTTTTAGGGCTAGAAGTGGGGCAAATCGTTTGTGTCAGGTTCAGTTACCAGGGCGCACCGTGTTTTTCCACATGCGTGATAGGCCCAGTGTCGGCAGATTCGCCATACCCAGGGTTCCCACGGAACGGTCGCAAACGGTCCTCTGCACGTGAGGACCTTTTGCGACCGTTCGGATAACACATGATCCCCCTGAGTCACGAGACCGTCCCCTGAGTCACGCGCCAGCTGGGGAATTTTCGCTAAGGTCGAAAACACTGGCGGGGCTGTTGTAGCGCCACAGCTGTGCTGGGGGCCGCACTTTGTTGAGGACAGTGTTCAGTGGACCTGCTTTCACTCGACGGGCGTTGGACGGAACGGACAGGAATGGACAGGAGATGGATGCTATTCAAGTGTGAAGTGTAGATACATGAGAGCACTGGAATGAGGGCACTGGAATCAATAGTAGCAATACCACACCTGCATGAGAATATGAGTTGATGATGAGAACGAGGATGAGGGTGAGGACGAGGAGGGCGAAGGTGCAGGCGACCGGGTGAGGACACAGTAATGACACAATGCGCACACGACGCGCGCATTGTGTCGTTGAAGGAGGGCGAGGGTGAAGGTGAAGGAGAGGGCGAGGGCATCAACAGCGACGACACAACGCGCGCACGATTGCGCGCATTGTGTCGTCGCTACTAAGTGGGGGGCAAAGGTAAAGTGAGGGCAAAGGCAAGGGCGATGACAGTGACGACAAAGCGCGCACACGATTGCGCGCGTTGTGTCATTGAGGGAATGTGACTCGGGCAAAGGTGAAGGAGATGGCGAGGACGAGGGTGCGGAAGACGACGAGGACAGTGAAGACACAATGCACACACGATTGTGCACATTGTGTCGTCACTGTGTCGGGCAAAGACGGCGAGGTGAGGACGAGGGTGAAGAGTGTTGTTTTCGGGAGGGTGAAGGTGAAGGTAAGGTCCTCACTGAGAGGACGAGGAGGGCGAAGGCAAGGTGAGACTGTGGAATTCAGTGAGGATGGGGGATATTCGGGGCAGGCAAATAAATGAGTGACAAACCGTGCGCTACAAGTAAAACGGATCCTGCCTGGTCGAAGTGGGCCATGTCGAGCTGGAAAGACTCACTGGCGCTGAAGGTTGGCGAAGGTTTCGCTCACGTTCACTTGCCCCTGGGTAAGAATTTTCCGGTGGTGGACGCTGACCCCTGGGTAGCCTTCTCGGCTTGCCTCCGTCTGGCCACCCCTGGGTATGACCAATCTTCCGGCGACGCGACCGCCTTATCCTCGCCTTCCCTCGCCGACACTTCCATCCGCGTTTCTTCCCCCATCACCGCTGAGCCCCGTCACCACCGCTATGGACTCGCCCCCCAATCGCCTGGGCGGGAAAGTTTGTGCGAAAGCCGAATCGTCTCCCCTGGATCTCCGGCTCCATTCACACCTGGGTCAGGTGGGAATGTGCTGTTTACGCGACCTTCGCTACCGGAAGAGCATCGGGGTTTCGCTCCCCCTTTCACGGAGTTCCTCTTCCTCAGATTATCATGCTAGTCAACCGCAGGGTTTAGCCTGTTGATATCGCTCAGCTGGGAGGTCCACCAGTGACACAGCTTCCGAGGTTGCCCTGTATGTTCGTGAAGTCACCGCCGCGTTTCGTATTATTGGGTCAGGTGCATGGGGCTATGGTCGAGGTTGTATGTGCCCCATCGGTCTGGGTTGCGGACGGCGACAATTAGGATTGTTGGATTGAAGCATACGGATGGTCAAGCCCCGTCGTCCCCACACATTTCCAACCTCTTCCTTACTCTCGCGCACGTCCCTTTTCAGTATCGTTTTGACTGTAACCTACTCACCTCACCTTGACAGGCGACTGTATGCGCAACGATAGATCCCTTTCGCAGTATGTGCAAGCTATACATTTGCATCGTAACGATACTCGCGCCCCCTCCGTCTATCGTTACCTTCCCCGGTAGAGTATGGTGCTTCGGAACGCGACTCGGATGTCCATTGTAAGCGTGTATGCTTCGGACTCTGAGCGTGCCTATGTATGTACAATGATCCAGCTGCTTCGAAAGGAAAAAGAACATGGATATCGCCGCAACGCGGTTTTTCTTCCATTTGTGGGCACATTTGATCCCGTTCTTTGGTTCAATCGATTTTTCAGGCACTGTACACCGCACAGAGCTGAAACGGTGATCCTGAGCGCTCCGAGTTTCCAACGCTTCGAGTGGCAGGTGACCATATACCGGAAGCATCCACTAACTCTGCTTTTCACTCATTCTCAGGTTTGTTGTGCCTCTCCTTTGGCGCACAAAGACCGACGTCTTGGCAGGTTTCATACAGTGCATGACTCTCGTTCCAGGTGTTGGAAAGCCCAGCGGTGATTCCGTCTTCTACCTCCTTTACGTTGTCTAACTGGTATGAATGCGTTTCCCCTCGCTTCTTTTTAATACCTCCTTCTCCTTCTCCATTGTATCCAGAAAAATGCTCGGTGCCCACGAGCGAGATCCACCAACAGGACAGTTATAGGTGGGACTTTACCTCGGAGCGGGGTACTACCTGTGACCATCAAGGTACCCCATCGAAAGAGGCGGCCGAGCAAGACATATAGGAGGGGGAGGCTTACCTTGGCGTCATCAGCGAGATACATTCGAGTTCAGACTCCGCCCTGCATCTACCGTCTGCGGAGTGGAGAGCGCGGTCCACGTCGTCTTCGACGAGAAGGCGTGTACTACGCACGTTACAAGTTGTATCCAGGCTTTGTCGGTGACGGTGCGCGTGCCATCCATTGCGCCGTCTGTGCGGTAGACAAGTGAGGATTTGATAAGTGCGAGGAATAAATTTCGGGGAGTTCATTCCTCGGTAACCATACAACAGGAAGAGACTGATGCGGACAGAGGGTGGTCCTATCACGGGCGTCGATGGTCGGCGGTGGGGCATAGTTGTGGATTGCAGGGGGTACGTGGATGGGGCAGGATGTTGTTTCGAGGTATTGCGAGTAGGGATAGAAGACGTTTCTGTGAGCAGGCCTTTGTCTCGAGCATCTGTCATCCTGACTTGGGCCGAATTCTCAGTCCCACGCTGAACCCGAAGCAGTTGCGTCACACCCTACACCGCCGTACAATCTGCTTCTCGCTCCAGTATCGATCTGGCCCTCCGACTTAACCTAGATGTGCGCAAGCGTCTACAGCTCGGCATTGCTTTTATCGTCGAAGACTGTTGGGCCACTTGATGCCACGACACACATGTTGATGATCACGCCATCGGTTCAGATAACTGTTGGCAGAATCAACCATGGTCGTCTGGATCATTTCCGCAGTTCCCCCGCTAGCTGTGCATGAGGATGACTTCTTTGATATCGACGGGGAACTTGAAGCACTGCTGATTCTCGTCATCACCAAATTTGTAGCTACCAAACCACTACCCAAATTTACGGGTAGGTTGATGCCGAGAGGAATTCTACAATGGAATAATACCTCAGTCTTCAAGTAGATATTAGCATAAATAATAGGTTCAACGGAACTAGATACATATTGACGGGCAGGTGTAGGTAGTGATGATACTAAGTACCTCTGGTTGAGTACGGGCGTGCCAGTGGAAGGAACGTTGATGTCCAGATGAGCGACAGAATTCAAGACGGGTGGTTTTGATCCGTAGTCATGCCTTAAAATAAACAAATGGGCACCGTGACGTGTTGAACAGGAAGATAGCACAGCCTTCAAGGTTTTCTACTTGCCACCGGATGTCATAGAATGTGATCTGATTCTAAATGAAATCAGTCTTTTCACCGCAAACGTCCTGTGCTGTATACAAAGATGCTCTTGTGCCACCTTCTACCATCACCACTCGTTGATCCCGATCGCGTTACAGTGTTTGACCACGTTGGAGGATCGTACAGCACGCATCATTCCAAACGAGTCTTGAAGCAAATATTCAATACACCGGGTAGAGGATATAACTACCAAGGTAATCCCACTGGCACTGGTGTTGAACCTCCCTCTCCTTCTTTGTTTCTCGTTGACCCATCAGACATCATCGCCCATTTCTCTTGTACCTGTCATGTCCTCCGACTTGCAGTCTGTTTTGCAGCTTCTCCATATGAACAACTATATATCCCGTACGTTGCTCACACCTTCTCTCAACGATTAATCTTATGGGTCAGCGCAGTTGTTGGTGTCACTGCTGTCGTATATGATTATTGTGAGTGATGCTGTATACGTGCACGACATCCGTTTCATTATAATGTGATCATTTCGATCTGCCACTGCAGTCCTCACCTTTTCGGGAGAGGTGTGTTATTTGATTCTCCACGTCATATCAGTCAGCTGACAATATTCTAAGATAGACTACGTTTGGGTGAGCAACAATTATCCGGTACTAACCACTCGGGCCCTGACAGCCCCACAGCGCAGACCCTGGACCTGGGTCTCCACAATGTTTGTTCTGGTGTGTATAAAGGCTCAGATGACACACCATTGCACGTGTTCCGAATTGACAGTTCTGTAGGTCCGCTATCTCGGCCTTTCTTCCACTATGTAGGTCCATTGCTGTTATGATGGATACTAAATTATACGGCTAAGAATGAAACCGTACTGAAGTATCCAAGCCCTCTGTATGTTCAGAATTAAATCTGACGTTAATTGCGCTGATCTGATGCGTACACAGTGGGTAGTACCTTTTTCCCTGGTCCTGTCATGGTCAGTGTTTCTGCTTTGCACCTTGTCCGTCTTTAATAGTATAATGACCGTGTTCTGGTAGAAGTACCCATCTAAATTCAAGCTGAGAACTGTATCGATAACAGCTTCATAGGTGTAAGTGGATCGATTTCAAACCGCCTACCACACCATCAGGATGAGACAAGCATGATCCAAAGGTACTGTAATGGATCTGGTAGCTGGCTGGGCATTCGAAATATTCCTTACAGCTGCTGATTGTAAGTTATTGCATCCTCCAGATTCCTTTCACCAGACCATGATTTCAATTACAGATGTAATGATCCTGCGGGTGTACGCAATGTGGAATCGATCTAAGAAAATTCTTTGGGTCCTCCTGTTCATCTACGTTCCACAGACTATCTGTTCCTTTGTTCTTACAGGCCTCTTCATCAATCCCAACACATACCTCTCTGGTATGTCCCGAGCCAAACTGTACTGATCACTGCATCTCACAAGCCTTGTGGCTGTTCGTCACCATCCACCCAATTCTTTAGTCACAGTTATTCGACTGATCGATTTCTCCTTCTGCAGTTTCTCATTAAACAATGTCACAGCACTGTTTTCCGTGTATGCTAGGATCCCGCGATTTATTCTCGGTGTTATAATTTTGGTTCTCGCTGTCATACAAACCTTGAAGCAGTCCGTTGACATGTACAAAGCGACCAAGCAGTGGCAGCCTAATCGGTACATGCAACAACTCGTCAGAGATGGAATTCTTTATTTCCTTGTGTACGTCTCAATTTTCTACTGTCTCTCGTTAGTCACCATCATAACCTCCCATCCATCTCACTCTCGAGTACTTGTCCAAAAACTAACCACTTCGTTGTTTTCTACCCACCTATTAGGAATGTGTTTTACAATATTTCTGCCATAGTCGGAAACGGGTCTTCGATAAACAGCACTTTGGTGCTCTTCCTGATCTTGCTTACCGAAATATCTGTATGCCCCATTATGCCTCGATTCATCATCAGCGTGCGAGAGATGTATGACCGTGACACCCGTCGTGGCTGCCAGGGGATTGACAGTGGATTCGGTGTGTTGTCGCAACACGTTGCCAGTCAAAACTCAGCGATCGCGTTCGCGGATGTCCTCCCGGAGCAGGATCAGGTAGTGGAAGGGGATGCAAACGAATTGGAGGCGATTCGACTCGAACCGTTGGGAGATAACATACGTCAGGTCTGAACGAGGATTTTGGGTAGAAAGCAGGGACGGGAACAAGCACTGGGGCGTTGGTGAAAAGAGGATGGTGTACTTTGAGCAGTGACTCGGGATATTTATTTTACCTATGCATATGCCTCGCCTTCTGAACTCGATGTATTATTTATATCTCAACACTCCGTTAGGGAGCTTCTTCTCTGCACGTGCGATTTAGTCTGCGATGCAAAACTTTCAGGACCTACACAACATATTGATAGAAGCTGGCATGTTGTTCGTATTCCTCAGGTGCTTACTATTAACAGCACATACGACGGACCAAGGCTACTATTAAGGGCTACCAAGTAAACGGATGAGCCTCATCACGACCCCACGTCGCGGACGGCGTGACTGGGAGCTGGTACACTCAACGGCTGTCCCGTTCCCCCACGCACGGCATCAATCCATGTGCATACCTCTGTTCTCTGGAGTCGGACTGAGCAGAGCTCTCTTGAGATGGATCTGAAACTGATTGATCCTGGTTCCTTAGCCTGGGACGTGCGATATGTCCCTCCCATATAAGTGGGTCATGGCAAAGAGAGACCCCGGATTCCTGGAACGAGGCAAAGAGAAATAATGTGACCGGGATGGATACGCCATCTGTTGGGGATCGAAAAGCGATATTATCATGAGAGATTATACTACGCCATGGTGCCGAACATGACGCGCGCAGCCTTGAGAATGAAACGGGTATGCTAATCTGTAGTTGAGAGGAACGCCCAATAGCGAGAAAAATAAGAGATAAGATAATCACGTCGATCAGGGTACATGACACTGGTCTCGACCTCCTTCGGTGTAACTAATTATAATATGATGCGTCTCCTTCGAAGGATGGGCCTAACATCGGTAGCCCTAATACGGTCAGACCGAACGCCAAACCGATAAAGCGGTACTCGCCCTGGGATCCAATAAAACTGATGCTCCGGATCATCACAAGATCCGACTCAACGTTTCGCTGCCAATATCGCTACGCCCAATCGGGACGGGGCACACCGTAGGGAGTTGGCTTCAAAGAACGAGGAAAACCCGACGACGGGGCGAGTCGAATATGTAAAGCCACATGCCTCTGCGATTCCCATCAGGTTCTTCGAGTGTAAGCCCAATGCATAAGGTGAGCAAAGAGCCGGATTCATCGGACCTGGGTCAATGACTTGTTATCACGTGACATCGCCAGTAACAATTTCCGTCGCCACGTCCGTGTCTTTCCCTGCCAACGCTTCGTATCGGTGTTTCTTCCCCCATCCTTGCCGAACACTGTCCATATGAACATGTCCATACTCGAGCATCTCTGTTGCAGGCAAATAGACGACTCGACGGTACAGTAGACCGTAATCCAAGAACAAAAATTTATACGACCAAACAAGCGGTGGAACATTAGGGATCTGGATCTCATCTCCTTCTCACCCCTCATGAAGGCCCTCCTCGACAGATAACCATACTATTCAGGTCAGGCTCTGACCTTAGTTATATTGCTCAGCTGCGAGGGCCGCCATGTCAATGACACGGCTTCCGAGGTCGGCATACAGGCGAATTCACCGCCGCGTTTCGTGTAGTCGGGTCAGGTCCATGGGGCCACTGACTATTGGCCAGAGGGGTTTTGGGTGGGCAGACACGTGAGTAACCCCTACCCACTCCCCAGCACTTCCTTTTTCTCGCGCAGTTGGTTTTCAGTATCGCTCTGACTCTACCCTGCTCATCCCACCGTGACATGCGACTGTACGCGCGACGAAGATGCCGGTTTCACACTAGGGGTTTTTTGCCATGAGGCTTCGTCAATGTGTGCGCGTGCGATCAATCGGCGCGTCTGCGCGGTAGAAGAAGGTGGTCGTGGCGTGCATTGAGTCAGAAAGAGAATTTAAGATTTCATGAGTGCGATCACAGCGTCAGAACGTCGGGGGGTTCAAACGCTCATTTCTCGGTACCAGCGAAGAAGGACAAGAAAGAGGGTGGTCCTGTTTCCACCCCGGACGGATTGGCCTTGTCTCGACAGATACGGAGGGTCTCTTGCACACCCTGTCATTATTCACAGGCTGGAGGTCCTTTGACCAACGGTCCTGTATGGGTGGACGGTATTGCCAATGACGTAGGGACTCACTTGATTCGTTACACCGTAAACGTTGTTGCACCATCTCCAACGACTTTGATTCAAGGCCTCACCTGCGATGCTTTCGCTGGCTTTGCTACGGTTTGAGACGACGTGCTCCGTCCCGATCAAGGGTATCTAGCGTTTGGGTACACCAACATGTCCTCTTGCGTTATTGGCAGCGGAACATCGAACGTCGGATGATCCAGAGCATCATTTTTTATTGGATCGCAGGGTGAGCAGCGCTTTATTGGTCTGGCTTCAGCTGACGATTAGGGTTAATGTCGCTCGACGATGTTAGGTATCCCTCGAAAGAGGCCCATTACATCATGGTTGGTTACATCGAAGAAGTTCAGGACCAGTGTTGTGGACCCTGATTACCGGTGTTTTTTTTTATCTCCTCCTTTTCTCGCTATCAGGCGTTCCTCTCAGCTACAGATAACCCTACCCTGTTTCACTCGCAAGGATACGCGCGTCATCTTCAGTACGACATAGCATACCCTCCAATAATGTCTGAAACCAGTTCTTCACTCCCCAACAGGTGATGAATCTCCTGCGTTTAGGCTAACTTGTTTCTCTTTTCCTCGTTCCAGCAGTCCGGAATGATCTCTCTTTTTCCTGACTCGCTTATATTGGAGGGAAATATCGCACGCCCCAGGCTGAGGAACCAGGATCGATTGATCTCCACGCCACCTCAGGAGGGATCTGCTCAGCCCGATCCCAGAAACCCGATATATGCATATCAAATAACCTATGTCCAAGGAAATAACGCGGTTCGTCCTAAACCCCGAAAAATCGATATACCCACAGCACACTTATATCGTTCTTAATGAGATTGTTCAACGGTGAAACCAATCGGCCGGCTCCCGTCTGAACCCATCCATCTGGACAGTGATCATCAAGATGTGTGTGTGGCGTTGAATGGGCCAACATTCTTTGATCATCAAGGTAACCTCATGACCTGTGGATGCTTGCGCACTCGGAGAAAGCCCAAGTCAGAACGACAGATGATCGAGACCGTGAACGTATGCCAAGACCCGCCCACAGAGACGTCTTCTCTCGACTGGCGAACATCCCGCCTCATCTCCACCCTTTCCTGTACCTTCTATGCAATCGCCCGCCACCAAAACCTTGAGCAAGACCAGACCCCGCGCCAATCTCCACATCAATCTCATCCTGTTTTCTGGTATCAGCATCGACCCTCCTGGATTTCGTACACCACGATCGCACTCATCAAACTGTAGATTCACGTTCCCCACCCTACGCACATTACCACCACCCTCTTCTACCGCACCGGCCGCACGTCGATCACACGGCCCAACCTCATTGACAAGCCTCGTGGAGATAACTCTTACCGTACGCAGTACATAGCTTTCTAGTCCAGGGCGACCTCGACCACGCTCTCCACCCTACAAGCGGTAGGATCAGAGGTTAGTTCGGGATGGAACGTTGAGTGGCATGAGCATACAGGATTGGGTCTGAACTCGAACACTTCGAAGTACGTCTCACGTACCGATGGCACCAAGATAAGTTTCTCCCCCTACTGTATATTTTGCTCGGTCGTCGTCCCCACCTCGATGCCGTCACAGGGTATCCAGACAAAGTCCTACCTCTGGTTGTCTTGTTGGCGGATGCCACGGGCGAGCATAGAGCGCCTTTCTGAATACGATGGAGGATGAGAAGGGTGTACCAAAAGAGAAAAATGGAGAGCGTATTCATATGGTTTAATGGTCGCAAACAAGGCGGAATACGGAATTAACGCTCGTGAGCAAGAAAAAGCTAGGAAATCGGTGGGGAGTAACGGGGCACACCCACCCATCTGCTTCAGTCCACCCTCTACCTGATTCTCGGTGCCCGCAACCCAGACTGATGGACACGAACAACTTGGCCTATGCACTGCTAACCCGGCAACCCGAAATGTAGCGGTGAGTTCGCCAGCATACGCGCCGACCTCAGAAGCCAGGCCAGAGCTGGCGCTTGAATAGAGGGGATCCAGGGGAGATGGTTGAGGTCTCGGATCAGCTTGCCCGCGCGGGCGAATTGGAAAGGGTCATATGGGGGAGACCATTTTCATAGGGACGGTGTTTCGGCAAGAATTGGGAAGCAAACGCGGATGGAAGCGTAGACGAGAAAATGACGCGGACATGGCGTTGTGGATATGGTCTTCCCGTTCAAAAGAAAGATGCTAGAGGTCGTCAGCAGCAATGGGCCGGTGGGCGAATGGGATGGATGAGCAAAAGGTGTACTATGATATACGATACGAAATAGACGAGAACCAATCCTCGTGCGGGAACATCGTCATGCGTCGCGGGGGTAACATCGACTCGAAATGCTCGATCTCGCGCGTGTTTTCCTGTCCGCCCATCAACAAGCTTGTCGTGCACACAATGCAAACTGCTCCCTGACGCGATGCGTACCTCACTGATACCATTTTCTGCGCGACATTCTCCGAGGGTGGTTTGTAGGATTGCGCGACAAGCGAGAAACTTGAAATCGGATGAGATGGGTTTTGCGAGAGGACTCTGTCGACAAGTTGCGGGTGTTGGTAGTGTTCCAAGTCGAACGGGATGTATCATAAATTCTGGGGAGAAAGGGGAATATAGGAACTTTGTGTATTGAACAGGACCTAAGGGAGACAGTTGGGGTCTCTGCGAAGTATGGTGTGGACATGGCGTTGGGGATGAGTTGAAAAGGAGGATGGCAGGAAATTACATAATAATAAATTACATAATACCCATTATCTCCGCTCTTTCTTTTCCGAGCCCCCAACACCAATGGTAGTACCATGTCCATGATCTTCCGACCGCGTATCCTATCCCATCCTTGCGGACATTTTTATGAAAATTGACTTCCCCATCCGTCCACCCCCCGCCGAATCCGCGCGGGAAAACTCCTCCGAGACTCCAATCGTCTCCCCTGGATCTCTAGCTCCATTCGCACTCTGCTACTGTTTACACAATCTGTACATGCAGGGATCCCAGTCTCGTTCCCCCTTCACGAAGGTCCTCTTCCTCAGAAAGCCATCCTAGTGAACTGCAGGTTCTGGTCCCGCTGATATCGCTCAGCCAGGGCCACCAGTTACACGGCTTCCGAGGTCAGTGCGTATGCTGATGCTATTCATTTCGCGTCGTCGGGTCAGGTGCATAGGGCTAAGTTGACGCTGCTCGTGTCCCATCAGTCTGGGGTGCGGACACCGACAATTGCATAGACGGGCTACAGGCATTGTAGGAAGACGGGTAGGTAGGTTCCGTCGCCCCCCACTGACTCCCTGTCTCTTCCTTGCTCTCGCGCACGTTGGTTTTCAGCGTCGTTTTGACTCTAACTCGCTCATCCCACCATGACACGTGACTGTATGCGCAATCTTTATATTTGCATCGCATCGATGCCCACCCCTCCAGCTCGATCTTGGTGCGAATTACAATTTTGATGGCCATCCGCATTCTTACAACACCACAGACAAAACCGATCTGCAGACGGTTCTACCCTTTTTCGATGAAAACACGAGCATGACGCGCAACGTCACGTCGAAGGTCAGCCGAGCAGTATCACACGTAGATTGACAAACGCCTTACTGTTCGATGAAGCTTGCCCCATAGCCTCCGAACGTGCACTGTACACCGTTGGGGAACCTATTATCAAACTATCTGCCATCATCGCCGTTCGCAAAGGGGAACTTGCTGGCGTCCATGCAACCTGTTATCTGAAGTAAAATGCAGTTGGCTTGTCAACATCTCTGACAAGCTTGCTCTCGCGGTCGGCAACCCAAATGGACACACCCACCTGCACGTACGAGCAGCAGAATCAACCGACGCACGGAGAATGTCAATAGTGATAGTGTTTCGGGTTCTACATGATGCTCATCCTCGGCCACAGTACTACATACACTGCCAGAAGTACACACGATCCCAGAGACTATGAACCTACAACGCAAGCTCAACCTAGGACTTTCAAGCCGGTTTTCTTCGCACATTTGGGACATTCTTCCCGTGTTCCCATACCATATGCTCAGAAGTCGCCGTACTGCCGAACTTCACTTGCGCGTTCAGATATTCAGTGTAAGGTCTTTCTGTTTCGGGAATCTGCTGAATGTGAACGAGGTCTTGGAGAGTCCTCATAAGCGCAGGATATTTCGCTAAAAATGGATACGTCGTGCTTTCGACTCCCGCAGTATAAATGCGCAGACAGCGGTCATCAACATCCCGCTCGGGGAAGGTGACGGAGAACGACGACGGCTGACCGAGGTCGGCCAAGATGGCGATGTAAGGGAGGGAATCGGAATCGGAGGTAGATAGGTTTGTGCCTTCGCCGCTCAGATTCTTGTCTCGTCGAGTGATAGCATGCAAAACATCTTTCGAATCCGTCGATTCTCGAGCCTTGTCAGAAATTAAAATCTGCGACATCCGCGATTTCGCTGATACGTTTTCGGGGCCGCCTTTGAAATAGATGGGT